>VZQC01011408.1:0-54301 GCA_009823505.1 Rhizomys pruinosus | reverse complement strand
TCTGGTATGAATCCAACTTGGTCATGGTGGATGATTTTCTTGATGTGAGTCTGTATTCGATTTGCCAGAATCCTGTTTAGAATTTTGGCATCTGTGTTCATTAGGGAGATGGGTCTATAGTTCTCCTTTTTGGTTGTATCTTTCCCTGGTTTTGGTAGTAGCGTAATGCTGGCTTCATAGAAGGAATTTGGGAGAAGTCCCTCCGTTTGTATCCTTCTAAACAATTTTAAATAGAGAAGTTTAAGGTAACAACTAATGCAAGCCCATGGAACAAGGTCTGGGGTAGAGATTTAAGTGGCCATATTTGATATATTCCAATATAAAACCATTGCTACCTTTTGTCAGTAGTACTTGATATGTTCCAGTTTTTCACTTTTGAACAAAAATGTATGCTATCAATTACATAAATTGCCAATGACTGCTTTGCTACTGCAGATTCAAACTATCTGTTTACAAGGGGAATGTGCATGATGGGACTCACATTTGATTTGCTCCATTAATAGAAGCCGAGGCAGTCCCTCATTGATCTTTGCCTTTTGTTGCAGATTCCGGTGTGTGGTCTACCCTTTTAAGCCAAAGCTCACTGTCCAGACAGCATTTGTAATGATTGTGGTCATCTGGGTCCTGGCTATCACCATTACATCTCCATCTGCAGTAATGTTACAAGTACAAGAAGAAAAATACTACCGAGTGAGACTTAGCCCCCAGAATAAAACCAGCACAGTCTACTGGTGCCGGGAGGACTGGCCAAACCAGGAAATGAGGAAGATCTATACCACTGTGCTGTTTGCCACCATTTACCTCGGCCCGCTGTCCCTCATTGTTGTCTTGTATGGAAGGATTGGGGCTTCGCTCTTCAGGACAGTAGCTCGCTACACAGTCAAGCAGAGCCAGGAACAGTGGCATGTGTCCAAGAAGAAACAAAAGGTCATCAAGATGCTGTTGACAGTGGCACTGCTTTTCATCCTCTCCTGGCTGCCCCTGTGGACTCTGATGATGCTCTCAGACTATGCTGACCTGTCTCCAAATGAACTGCGCATCATCAACATCTACATCTACCCTTTTGCCCACTGGCTCGCCTTTTGTAACAGCAGCGTCAACCCCATCATCTATGGATTCTTTAATGAAAATTTCCGCAATGGTTTCCAAGATGCTTTCCAAATCCAGATTTGTCAAAAGAAAGCAAAACCCCAGGAAGCCTATGTCCTAAGAGCTCAAAGCAACAGACTCATTAACACATCTGGCCAGCTCACCCAGGAACCTGCACCTCAAAACCCATGTGGGGAAAACTTGCTGTGTAGAAAAAGTGCTGAAAATCCCAAACAGGAATTAATGATAGAAGAACTGGGAGAGGCTACTAACAGTACTGAGGTTTAGGAACATTGTGGACATCTTCATGCTACCGTACATGCCAACTAGTGCATGAGTGTGGAAATGTTTAAATGTTGATGCTTCTTGTGGCTTTGTGCTTCTCTTCCTTTTTTTTTTTTTTTTTCTTTTTGAGACAGGGTCTCCCTGTAGCCCCAGCTGACCTGAAACTCACTCTGTAGACCAGGCTGGGCTTAAACTCACAGGGATCCACCTGCCTCTGCTTCCCAAGTGCTAAGATTAAAGGCATGTGTCACCACACCCAGCCTGTACTTCTCTTTTAATATTCTGAATAAACCATTTACTTAATGCCCACTCGGGCAAAAATTTAAGAAGTGTACAAAATATCTTATCTTCATAACCAGCCTTATGGTTGATGAAAAATTCACAGTGGCTCACATGTTTGCCTGAAAATATGTTCCTAAGGAACAGATTTTAAAGCCTGGCTTTTCCCAGTTTAGCCATGATTTTACAAAACAAGTAAATCAAACATGTGTGTTTAACTTGTAAATATATCAATCATCTATCACTCTATCTTCCTCCTGTCATTTATTTATCTGTCTACAAGGACACATATTTCTCTAAACTGTGATAAATGTATTTTGCATGAAAGTATATTTTGTCAATTCTCAAATTGATTTTGGATTTGAAGCTTTAGACTTACTCATGTATTTGTGGTTTATAAATGTTCTAGGTCACTCTAAGAAAAGTATGATGTGACATCTTTGCTATTGTATTCTTTATTGCTGTCAATTTGTCTGGGTTAATCTTGAAGCAAGATGCTGAAGGTCCATTAATAATCATGTCCCTGGTGACTTCATCTTGTGTATTGAAAATACAGTATTAAATAAGGAAACAGATTTCTTTCATTTCAAAAGGTATGAGTATTTTCAGCCGGGTGTGGTGGTGCACCCTTTAATCCTAACGCTCTGGAGGCAGAGGCACGCAGGCCAGCCTGGTCTACATAGAGAGCTCCAGGCTAGCTGAGACTAAAGGGAGACCCTGTCTCAAAAATGCAAAAACAACAACAACAAAAAAGACTAAAACAAAAGGTATGAGTATTTTCCTTTAAAAAAAAAAAAAGCCTCCAGAAAGTTTGTCTAAATTCTTACTGCAGAAGTGGTTACTCCTTAGTCCAGAGTTGACTTGTGATGAACTAGCCTGTACAGGTTCTGTTTCGTTTTGCAACGAGAACACAACTGTGAATTTCTCAAAGATACATGACGTAGGCTTCATTCCTGTTCAGATTCTCGACAGCGTAGCTTGGACTAAGAGGCCCTCAGTAGGTAAAGCTCAGAAAATTTCCATAGCCAAAAATTAAATTAAGTTAAATTAAAAAGCCATCTGTTGGTTGGCTTATGGGGGAAGTCTAATACTTAGCAAGTGTGGACTCTACCACACTTACAAAACACAGAGGAGAGATTTTTTAATCAACTGGAACAAGAAAGGAAAAGATTGAGAAGATGAAAATACTTTGAGCACGTGTACTTACCATGTGGGTGTTTGGAATCATGAAAGATATGCCGGCATCTGGCTTAGGACTTCGGAAAAAATGTATTTTCCATACTTCAGTTTTCTAATTTGCAAGATGAGAATAATAATAATAATAATAATAATAATAATAATCCATGAATATTAAAGGATGGGAGAGCACAGCTTGTGAATACAAAGAATAATTATTATTCAGTAAGGGCAATGGTTGTTGCTATTTTCTTTTTTTTTATAATTTCTGTATGTGTATGAATGTACTGTCTGCATGCAGGTTTGTGCACCCGTGTCGTGCAATGCCGCGGAGGTCAGAAGAGGGTGTCGGATTCCCCTGGAGCTGGAGTTCTCCTGGAATTGGAGTTTCAGACGGCTCTCGGCCGCCATGTGGGTGCTGGGGATCGAACCCAGGTCCTCTGTAAGAGCGGTCGGCACTCTTAACCGCTAGGCCATCTCTCCAGCCCTGCTATTTTCATTATACTGTAGTTATAATAAACTCAAAATTTCATAAAGTGATTTTCAATATGTTTTCTAAGCCTTATAAGAGTACTATGAGATCTGTACTATTATCAATTTACAGAGGACATCATTGAGTCTGAAAGTAGTTATTTTTTTCTCAATTTTTTAAATTTTATTTATTTTTCAAATTTTATTTATTTTTGTATGTGTATGAATGTACTGTCTGTATGTAGGTTTGTGCACCCGTGTCGTGCAATGCCGCGGAGGTCAGAAGGGGGTCTCGGATTCCCCTGGAACTGGAGTTCTCCTGGAATTGGAGTTATAGACAGTTCTTAGCCACCATGTGGATGCTGGGGATCAAACCCGGGTCCTCTGCAAGAGCAGTCGGTGCTCTTAACTACTAGGCTATCTCTCCAGCCCCTTTTCTCAATTTTTAAAAATACATATGTGTCTGTGTTTGTGGGGTCATATGCCACGTGTGTGGGGGTGCCTGTGGAGGCCAGAAGAGGGCGACCAATCCTCTGGAGCTATTTACAGGAAGTTGTGAAGCACCCAGGCATAAGTGTTGGGAACCAAACCTGGGATCTCTGGAAGAACAACAAGTGCTCTTAACCAATGAGCCATCTTTCTAGCCCATATTCCCAAATTCTTAAGGTTTGAAAGTAGTAAAACTAAGTTGGGAATTCAAATATATATGTTTATATACAATTTAAAACATATTTTTTCAATGTTCTATTGTTTCTCTGTTAGACTTAACTTGTTCTTCAGTCATTCACAAACTACTTTACAATAACTTCTTGATTGTAAAAGTAACACTATTTATCTGTAGAATTTGGCAGAAATACAGGTACAAAAGAAAATAAATTCACATCAGCTTTTCTACAAAGGAGAACCCTAGCTTAAACAAGGCTAAGGTACACACATCCCCTCTATGCCTGTCACAAGCAGTGATCATTTTAGGTAGATGTCTAATAGGGGGAATAATGAGGTGGCAATTTTGAAACACTTTTGACATGATTTTGTTTTTTCAAAAAAATATATCAATACACAATCAGCATTTTGGGATCAGTTCTCATAGTAGCCTTAATCACTCTTCAATTTCTTTTCCCAGTTTTGCTGTTTTAAGATGTGAAAACTCATTTGAGTTTCAGCTCATTAGCTAGTGCAATTGAGCATAGTTCTGTTTCTAATTTATATTCCTTCTGCCAGTTCTTTTACTATTTCCCCATTATATTTTATTTGGTTCATCTTTTCATTTATTTCTTCTATGTACTTTTTGTACTTTAGGCATATCAGTTCTTAGGCTGAATTATTTAAAAAAAAAAAAAAGACAATATCAGCTGGGCAGGTAGCTCATGCCTTTAATTCCCAGCAGAGGCAAGCTGATCTCTGTGAGTTCAAGGCCAGCCTGGTCTATATAGTGAGCTCCAGGCCAGCTGGGGCTACAGGGAGACTGTCTCAAAAGGACCAGAAAGACAATATCACTTCATATTTTATTGCTTCAGAACTATCAATAGTTTGTTTATGGTTGTTATTGTTTTTTGTTTGTTTTTTATTTTTTTGTTTTGTGTCCTGTTTTTTTTTTTTTTTTTTTTTTTTTCAGCTTGGAAAATACCCAGAGTGTTTACCAAGACTTGAAAATCTCTATTTTTCCTGTCCTTGCTGACTTTGTAACCTCTGAAACCTCACTCACTTATCACCTGACTGCTTGATGGTTTCTCTAGCCCTTACCATATTCTTTGCTGCTTCTGGGTTTGGCCCTTGCCTGCTTGACATGTTCTCCCCCTCTTTCTCCACAGCTGACTCCTCTTCCACCAGAGCTCAATTCAAATGTCAACTGCTCATTTTTTCCCATAGTAAATCTCATTATTTCTAACTACCTTGAAATTCCAGTTATGTACTTGTTTAATGTTTAATGTCTATAACCCTTACCAAACAGTAAGCTGTAGAGCAAAGATTTTGTCTAATTTTTCGTTTTATTTCCAGCGCCTAAGAGGATACTTGGCACACAATAGATACATGACAAATATTTGATGAAAACCTTTTGCAAATATCTTCCAGTTTTTAATTTACTCATTATTTATGAGTTTATTCTTGTTTTCCATTATAGAAAGAAACCCAGAATATAATAGACGTACTAGATAATAGTGATAGGCAGATGAAGTAAAATTAAAAATCATTCTTTATTCTGATGTTACATAGTAATTACCATTCTTGCTGTGGGAAGTCCATCTAGAGAATCAGCTTCCCAAGACTCGCATCTGAAATGACAGAAACTTCCCCTGTCCCCAGCGTAAGTATAATACGTGGCAAAGTCACAACCTTGCATGACTTGGAACCTCAGGGGAGGGAGTTGTGGGGAATGAAACCACTTAGAAAAGGTTGAGACTGCTCCCCAACATCAGGAATTCTTCCACCCTCCAATCAGCACTACCGTCAGTTTACCATCAGAGGATGGTGGAACTGTGGCTTACAGTCGGTAACCACAACTCCAGGTTCATGGGAAGAGACCAAGTTTGAGCTCACAGGGGTTGAGTCACTGGTCCAGGATCATGGGAGGAGACCACAGTTCCAGGTTTCTGGGAGGGAATTACAACTCCACGTTTACAAAAGGATACCACACTCCAGCTCCATCTCACACAAGGGGATAACTCCAAACTTCCAGGCCCACATGAGGGGTCATAATTTTAATTACACAGGTTCCTTTTCTTTTCCCGTCTCTATCACTCTGTACATGTGATTATACTTGTATTGAAAAAGAGCATTTTTCCTTCTGTGCAGCAAACACATGCAAAAAAAAAAAAAAGATAAAATAAATGTAATGCAGCTGTTACCACACTGGAACATGGAATTGGGGTTAACCTGAATCCATGTTCCTGGGGCCATGGTCCAGAGTACATGGCTCCAGAATAAACTATCTCTTAACCCCTTTGATGTGAGAGTCCTGCTTTTGTGTCGACACTATCCAAGTCCAAATTTCAGAATTTTAAGATCCATATCAAAGCACTCAATGTCAGGAAAATATTTGTTCTGTGTGATAAAATTACCTGGTGCAGCACATGCATTCAGCCTTTGGGATTCACCTCATCCTGGGCCCCAAAGATGGCTTCTTGGGGCATAACTCATTCCACAACCTAGTCTTCCATCTATTTTTGTAAATCAAATTATATTGGAACAGATCTCTGCCAATATTTTTTACCACACCCAACAGATTTCATGCATTCTACCATATATGTTAAGGCCTACTAAGCTAGGTTCCTGTCCCCAAATATTCCTGGGTGTGAGTCCATCTACTGAGCCTAGTCAGTCTGTCTAGTATCACCCCCTTAAAGAAAACCAACTCTCTCTCCCAGTAGTCCTCAGTTACATATAATTCCTCGGCTAGTGTTAGAGCTTCTTACCCATTTCTTCCCTACTATGCTGTTTGTTGTTTTTGTTGTTTTCTTTTGTCTACTTTGAAGTTGTGTGGATGTCCTGCATGCTGTCACCATTGCTGTAAATTCATAGAAGCAATTTCCAAGACGCTGGGTTTAAAAAAATATATTTTATTGAGCTTTTGCGCATTTCATACAACATTTCCTAATCAAATTTAAACCCATTTCCAAATATATGCCTTGCTCAAAGACTCATAAATTCTATCATACATGTTAGGACTTGACTTGAGTCTTTTTCTAAGTCTTTTTTTTTTTACTTTTCAATGCTGAAATTTAGTGTTTTGGTGAGTTCTTTGAGCAAGTCTTTTTGTTGCTGTTGTTCCCTTTAATTTTATATTACTCAAAATATGCATATATATTCTCCACACATGTACCAAAATTACAAAGTCTGAATATAAACTGTAGGTTGATGTCAAAACACAGTTAGGGATTCACATTTTAACAGTAAAGTTGCATGAAGGTAATATTTATTTATTTGTTTATTTATTTATTTATTTATTTATTTATATAAAGCTTCATATTTCTAAATTACATAGTAAGTTGATGTATGTTCTAATGTAATTTTAAGGAAGATATTTATTCTTTCTCATAAATCTTAGAACTTAAGAAAATAGACACATAAACTTGAGGCTATATTTATAGTAATAGCAGTCAATGTTATCCCAACCTTATATATACTAATATATATATATCATATAATATATATAGAGATATATCATGATAGAGCATTTGGTGCTAGGATCCACAAATGGTGGACACCATATGTCATTTTTCTCTGAGACTGTCTGTGTTACTTCATTTAACATAATAGCTTCTAGTTCCATCTATTTGCCAACAAAATTGATGATGTTGTCTTTCTTTACTGCTGCATAGAACTCCATTGTGTAAATGTGCCACATTTTCATTATCCACTCACCAGCTGAGGGACACTTGGGTTGTTTCCAGCTCTTTGTGATAGTGAAAATGGCTTCAATAAACCTGGTTATGCATTTATCTCTGCTATAGGATGAATATTTTGGGTATACACCCAGGAGTGGTTTGACTGGATCAAATAGTACATTCATTTTTAATCTTTTAAGAGTTCTCTTCCCAGGTGTGGTGGCTCACACCTTTAATCCTAGCACTTGGGAAGCAGAGGCAAGTGGATCTTTGTGAGTTCAAGGCCAGCCCGGTCTACAGAGTGAGTTTCAGGACAGCTGGTACTAAAAAAAAAAAAAAAAAAAAAAAAAAAAAAAAAAAAAAAAAAAAAAAAAAAAGAGTTCCTCATACTGTTTTCCACAGAGGTTGCAAGAGTTTGCAATCCCACAAGCAGTTAATGAGTATTCCCCTTCCTCCACATCCAACATTTGGTATCATTTTTTTTCTTTATCATAGCCAGTCTTACTGGGGTAAGATAAAATCTTAAGTGGTTTTCTGCTGCATTTCCTTAATTACTAATGATGTTGAACATTTTTTAAGATGTTTCTCACCCATCTTTACTTCTCTTGAGAATTCTCTGACCAGATATTTAGCCCATCTTTTAATTGGGTAATTTATTTTCTTGATCCTTTGTTTTTTGAGTAGGTTATGTACTCTGGATGTTAAACCTTTGTCAGATGTGTCACTGGTGAAGAGTTCCTCCCACTCTGTGGTTTTTTTCTTCATTTCTTTGATTGTTTCTTATGCCGTACAGAAGCTTTTTAGTTTGGGGCTGGAGGGATAGCACAGCCGTTAAAGGCTGAGGCTAAGAACTGCAAAAAAATATCAGCTTTTTAGTTTAATGAGGTCCCATTTGTTGATTGTTGACCTTATTTCCTGTGAAACTACTGTCTGATTTAGAAAGTCTTTTATTACACCTATATCTTGTAGGTTTCTGTGAATGTTTCCTTCTAAATCATGTTTCATGTTGAGGTCTTTGATCCATTTAGAGTTGACCTTTGTACAAGGTGAAAAGTAGGGGTTTAGTTTCATTCTTCTACAAGCAGTGATCCAGTTTTGCCAGCACCATTTGCTGAAGATATTGGATCAAATAGTCAAATAGTACATTCATTTTTTTTTCTTTTACTTATTTATTCATTCATTTATTATTTTTTGTGTTTGGAATCAAACCCAGGACCTCCTGCATATGAGGCACGCCCAGCCTACTACTATTATTTTATTTATTTTTTTAAATTTATTTATTTATTTATTTTTTAAGGGATTCTACAATACAATGACACAGTTGTTTGCAGATAGCATTGATTTCACTCATTATGTCATACAATCAGGTAATTGGTGCATTTTTCAAGTATCTATGTCCAAATTTTGAACAACCCAAGGTTGCCATAGACCAGTTGGAGAAGCTTGTATGCACAGACATGTTGATCAATCAGGAGTCCAGACTATATTCCTTTAGTCTCATGATTCACCCCTATCTCTCCACAGCCCTTACAATCTACCATGCCTCCTCTTCCGCAGTTTGTTCCCTGGGCTTTGGGAAAGGGGCACAAGTGAGTGAGAAGAAAACAGTCTAATTTCTTTGGAGTTGTCATTTTGGACTCCAGTCTATTCAGGTTGTTTCCCTTCATGGATTGACAGCTTTCCCAGTGATACCCTTTTTAGTCATATTAACAAAGCACAAGCTATTGGATGTACAGGCATTTAAGCAGTACCACTTATTATGTCAAGCTAAGCTGTGAGCATAGACACAGACGCTTGGATGGCATGCTAATCCGCAAACTGTGGTTTCTCTATAAAGGGTGACAAGTTCTTACTGTGGCTCACAACATCGCCCAACCACCAGAGGACACAAGCTTGTGGCATCTGCTGTGAGTTATTCCTCCAAGGAGAGAGCCAATAGCAAAACATGATGGTAATGAAACCACTCCCTAACTGTAAACTAGAGCCAACTGTTACAGTGGTAATTTCCTATAAAACAGGCATAACGTATTAACTGATTGATAGGCATAGGAACTGTGAAAGGATATTTCCCTAACTAGAGCCAAATTCAATAGTAAAGTGTTTATAAGTTGTGTAATTAAGCCAAATATATTACTACAGGAAAGCTCTGACATCAGCAATAAATTATTCTGCCTAGGAGATGTTGGCTAGGGGATTCAAACCCGCTCCCCCCAAATTATAAAGGCCTTTTGCCTATAGGTGGGATATATGCAAGGAGAAAGGCAATAAGTCCCTGTTGTCGAAGACCTGGTGTGAGCATGAAAAATGTTATGAGTCGTCACTTGCTAGTGTACAACTGGCCTCTGCAAAGGCTAGAGAGCATTACCAAAGGCCACTAAAGCAATACAGCAAAATATTGGTCTCCCTGAGACAAGCAAGACTCCTCCGTCAATATCAGCTACACCTCAACAGCCTGGAGATACTGTGCAGTACATTCATTTTTAATCTTTTAAGAGTTCTCTTGCCGGGTGTGGCAGCTCATGCCTTTAATCCTAGCACTTGAGAAGAAGAGGCCATTTAGTGTTCTTGGCCTCTTTGTAAAATATCAGGTGGAAGTGCTAGAGAGGTTGTGGGAAAAGGGGAACACTCATCCACTGCTGGTGGTAATGTAAACTCATACAGCCACTATGGAAAGCAGTGTGGAGAACCCTTGGAAGACTTGGAATGAACTTGCCACCTGACCCAGCCATACCTCTCCTGGGTATGTACCCACAAGACTCATCTTACCACAGAGATACATGCACAGCCATGTTTATTGCAGCTCTCTTCACAATAGAAAGGAGCTGGAATCAACCCAAGTGCCCCTCGACTGATGAGTGGATAGAGAAAATGTGGTACATCTACACAGTGGACTTCTATGCAGCAGTAAAGAAAGATGACATCATGAGCTTTGCAGGTAAATGGCTGAAGCTAGAAGATATCATGCTGAGTGAAGTAACACAGTCCCAGAAAAACAAACAACAAATGGTATACCTCATCTGTGGATGCTAGCACCAATTACCTAATTGTGTATCAAACTGAGCAATGTCAATGTGATCTGAAAACAACTGTGCTTTTATATTGTGAAGCCCTTAAAAATAATAAACAAAAAAATTTTTGAAAAAATAAATAAAATAAAATATCAGGTTGCTAAAATTGCGTACTCAAGTTTAAGCCTTCAATTTTCTTCCATTAATCTATGGGTCTATTTTTGTTCCAGTTCCATTCTGTTTTTATGACTATAGCTCTGACTAGAGTTTTAAATCTCGTGTAGTAACCCCCCCCCCGCCCCATATTATCCATTTTGCTTAGGGTTGCTTTGGCTAGCCAGGGTCTTTTGTTTTTCTGTATGTATTTTACAATTTTTTTTTCTAATTCTGTGAAGAATGTCATGGGGATTTTGATTGGGATTGCATTGAATCCATATATTATTTTGGGTAGGATGGTCATTTTCACTTCTTCCAATCCATGAACATGGGAGGTTATTCTATCTGTTGTCTTCCTCAATCTCCTTCTTCAAAGTTTTAAAATTTTCATTGTAGAGATCTTTAATGCAACTCAAAACATTTGAAAGAAAGCAACAAATGAATCCTGAATAAAACAGAGAAGAATAAATAACAAAACTCAGAGCAGAGATTAATGATAGAAACAAAGAAAACAATATAAAGAATCAATGAGAACAAGAGCTGGTTCTTTGAAAAGATAAGCAAGATAGAAAGACCTTTAGGCCACTTAACCAAAATAAAGAAAGAGCAACTCCAAATCAACATCAGAGATGAAAAGGGAAACTTCACAACAGATAACAAAAAGATCCAGAACATCATACAGGAATACTTTTTAAACATATACTCTATTAAATTTGAAAACTTAAGAGAAATGGATGAATATCTGAAATTATAGAAATCACCAAAGCTTAACCAAGAAGAGATCAACACCTTAAACAGACCCGTAACATATAAGGAAATTTAAATAGTGATTCAAAACCTCCCGACTAAAAAAGCTCAGGCCCAGATGGATTATGGCAGAGTTCTACCAGACATTTAAAGAGGACCTACAACCAATATTACTCAAGTTATTCAAAAGGATAGAAACAGAGGGAAATCTGCCAAATTCCTTCTATGAACCCCGCATCACTCTAATACCAAAAACAGGCAAAGATATAACAAAAAAAGAAAACTATAGACCCATATCCTTAATGAATATAGATGTAAAAATTCTCAACAAAATACTTGAAAACCACATACAAGCATACATCAAAAAGGTCATCCAAGTTGTACTTATTCCAGAGATGCAAGGATAATTCAACATACATAATCAATAAATGTTATAAGTCACGTAAATGGACTCAACAAGAAAAACCACATGGTTATCTCAAACAGTGCAGAAAAGGCCTTTGATAAAATTCAACATACCTTTATATTCAAAGTTCTAGAGGAAATTGGACAGGAGGGAACGTACTTTAACATAATTAAAGTTATATACAACAAATAGCCAACATCATTCTAAATGTATACAAACTAGAAGCATTCCCCTTAAAGTCAGGAACCTGGCAAGGCAACCCATTTATTTCCACTCCTTTTCAATATAGTGCTTTAAAATCTTGCTAGAGCCATAAGACAAGAGAAGGAAATTAAAAGGAGAACTAATTGGAAAAAGAGGAGGTCAAACTATACTTTTTTACATCTGACATGTACCTAAGGGATGTCAAAAATTCCACTAAAAAACTCCTAAAAATGATTAACAGTTTCAATAAAGTAGCAGGTTAAAAAATTAATCTACAAAAATCAGTAGCCTTTCTATATGCCAATAACAAGCAATTGGAGAAGGAGATCATGTAAATCATCCCATTCACAATAGCTTCAAAAATAAATAAATAAATAAATAAATAAATAAATAAATATCTAGGACCAAACCTGACCAAATACATTAAAGATCTCTACAATGAAAATTTTAAATCTTTAAAGAAGGAGATTGAGGAAGACAACAGATAGAATAACCTCCCATGTTCATGGATTGGAAGAATTAATATAGTGAAATGACCATCCTGCCCAAAGTAATATATGGATTCAATGCAATCCCAATCAAAATCCCCATGACATTCTTCACAGAATTAGAAAAAAAAATCATAAAATACAGAAAAACAAAAGACCCTGGCCAGGGGATCCAAGCCCCTACAAAAGGTAAAGGCTCCTTGCTTCTAAACTGGGATACCTACAAGAAGAGAGGCAATAAGGCCCTGCTGTCGAAGACCTGACATTAACTTGGGAAAGATGTATTGAGACCACACATGCAAGTGTACAGATGGCCTCTGGAATACCAGAGAGTGTTACCAAAGGCCACTAAACCAATAAAGCAAATATAGGTCTCCTTGAGTCAAGAAAGACTCCTCTGTCAGCACCAGTTACACCTCACCTGCCTGGAAATACTGTGCAGCAGTGGCAGCCATATGCCTGTATATCCCAAATCTAATTGGCTATTGGCTCTCTCCTTGGAGGAATAACCGAAGGCTGATGCCACAAGCCTACATCCTCTACAGGTTTGGAGATGTTATAAACCACAGTAAGACCCTGTCATATTTAATAGGAAAAAATGTAATTCATGGATTAACACACCATCCAAACATATGTGTCTATACCAAAGTAACCTACCATAACTATTAGTACTGTTTGAATACCTATATATCTAATTGCTTATGCTTCATTAGTAGGATCAAAAGGTTATTCCTGGACAAACTGTCAGCTCATGAAAGGAAACAGCCAGAATTGACCAGAGTCCAAGACAACAGCTCCAAAGAAAGTAGACTGTTTTGCTTCTCATCCACCTGTGCCCCTTTTCTAAGCCTAGGGAACAATCTGCAGAAGAGGAGGCATGGTAGAATGTAAGGGCTGCGATTGGGGTGAATGGTGAAACTACAGCAATATAGTCTGGACACTCATTTGATCAACTTGATTGAACATACAAGCCCCCCCCCCAGCTGGATGGTGGGGCCCAGGGGCTCTGTGGGTTTGGGCACAACAGCCTGCAAATTGGTTTTACATGAAGGATGCCTGTACTCATAAATTATCACTTATGGCTAAAAAATGAAAAAAAACTGAGAGAAAGATGCAGGACAGTTATGGCAGAATGCATGATCTGGGATGGGATGGGGTGGGGTGGGGGGAAGGGAAAGGGAAATATACCTGAACTGATTTGGAAAATGATGTATGAAATACACAAAGCATCAAAAAAAATGTTTTGAGTTTTTTTAATGTAGGCCCTTAGAGCCCCACAATCCCAAATTTTATCACACCCATAATTTCATAATTTCTTGCTGTAATCTAAATACTTATCCTTATATTTACAGACAATTGAACTTCTTAACACTCATCAACGAAGCTTTCTTTTGCAACAATTAGAGACTATTACAAAGTTCCACAATAGGTCAAATACAGAGAGTACATGTCTGTGAGATGTCCTGTCTTAAATAACACATCTACAATCAAATATTTACACCTAAGGCTCAGGGAGCATAGTGGAACAGGGGGAAGAAAGAATAGTAATTCATCTCTCAACTCTTACCAGCAAAGCTTCCTCATGAAATAGATGGTGATTAACTTAGAAAGCCCCAACTGGCCATAGTACAGAGGATAAGAGACTGCAGAGAATTTATCTCTGAATAGTACACTCTGTCAAATCTCTGCCAGCCAAGGCTCAGGGACCATTGGGGAAGAGGGGTAGAAAGATTGTAAGAGCAAGAAGTGGTTGTTGATCACAAGAAAACAGTTTTCCAGACACCTGAGAAGTTATATGAGTTATATAAGTTACTTATATGAACTTACAGCAATGGTATCAGCATGCACAAGACCCATACGAGCTCAAACCAGACAAAATCCCAGCATAGAAGTGGGGCAGTTTGTAAGAGCCCCAACATTAGCTGAAGAATTGTTGGCAACCAATAACTTCTGGGAGAGGAAGAACTGGATTTATTTTAAGGGCGTGATGCTGAATAGGTTAACGTGGCTGCGGTGGATGGATACAACCAAAAGACATTTGGGAACACAAACATGGCTTAATAGGACTTAAAATACATGATATAGTACATTAAATCCATCAGGGTGTCTAAGAGGTGTACAGATAGGGGAAAGGTTCTAAATATAATGAGAACATATTATATAAAACAAAATTCAATAAAATATATTTTTAAAAAGAAACTTTGCAGATGTGATTGATCCAAGAACAAACAATGAGATACCATCCTGAATTGTCCAAGTAGCTAAGATCAGCACAACAGAGATGCAGAAAAGAGAAGAGGGAGACCTAGATAAGAGCCAACCAGTGCAAGAAGCTTGGGACTTCCTCTGTCTTTGGAGATGGAAGAAGGAAGACACTAAGAAATGTGAGCGGCCTCTAAATACAAAAGTATGTTTTCCTGGGAGCCAAAAAATAGGTTGAGGTTATCTTTGAAAAGTCTGTTAAGAAATTTCTGATGTAACAGGGTCTATTCCAAGATAGGCACAGATCTTGAAAGTTGTTGAGAAGGTTTAATCAACAGAAACTGCTAGTCTAGACTTTAGGGGACAGAGCGAATAAATGCTCAGACCTTTGAACCTCCAGCTGTAAAAAACAGGCTGATAAAGTCATTAAATAAAAATACCTGAAGGTTTAATAAATAAAGACCCTAATATTGATCTCTAACACCAAATAAAGTCTGTTTGACATTAAAAAATTTTCCTGGCAAAGTAAGGTGGTATTCCTAGGAGGAGGCTCATCCATAGCACTCAGATTTCACCAAATGCAGGAAACTCAACTTCATAATTTGTGGTAGCGAGTGAGTGGATTCACACTCTCTCCTGAATAATAAATTGATAAGTAAATAAATTAATAGAGCATGATAATGGGGGCAGAACTAAGAGCATAGAGAGAAGGCCATGAACCATTGAGGGTTCTTCTCAGGATTTGTTACTTCACAGAATTCCTTAACTAGGGCTCAAGAAATGGCTCAGTAGTTAAGAGCAAAGGCTGGTCTTACAGGAACTCGGGTTCTATTCCTAGCACCCACATGGTGGCTAACAACAATCCATCACTCCAGTTCTAGGGATCTGATGCCCTATTCTAGTCTCCACTAACATTGCACACATACATGTATGCAGTTACATACATGTAGACAAATCACACGTATACACAACATTTTAAAAAGTTTAAAAACAGAACTCCCCTGACTAGATGCCAAACTTCTTTAGATTAGGAGATACTTTTCCCCAAAGGAAGTTTTTATTTATTTTACTCTTTTTGTATATTTTTAATTATGAATTTCATACATAACATCTTAAATACCCTCTTGCCCATCAGAACCCTCCTATAAGGCCCCCACTAAATTTCATGCATTGTGTAATTTAGGTTAAGACCTATCAAGTCAAGTTAGTGTTCCCAGACTTCCTCAGTGCAAGTTCATCCACTAAGGTCTACTCAGCCTATCTAGAGTCATTCCTTAAAGAAGATCAGCAATTCCTTGCCCAGCAGTAATCAGCTGCCCATTAGAAGACATATTTTTGTTCCTCCCATTTTTCTACCTTTGGGGAATCATCTAGTCTGCACTTTTGCTTCCTTGGATCCAGAGATGGAGATGAATTGTACCACTAAGTCACTGGCAATTTTTTGATATCAATAAATTTAATCTATTTCATATTCCTTGTCATTATTTCTTGGATTTGTTGAAGTATTATGTAAGAGAAAAATACAGTTTCTCAATGTTTTTCATGGGTTCATTGGTTTTTCTCATTCAATGCTTTATCTGCCTAGATTGTGCTCTAACTAGTTAAGTAATTCTGATGAAGAGAGTGCCCTCTCCCTTGCTCATACTGACTGACATTCAGCTCCACTAACCTTACCTGCTGGTTGCTTGTGCTGCTGCCTCACCAAGGGATTATTCTGGGACTTTGCCTCCCTCTGCAATTTTAGGGGGAAGGTTTTTAGGGAGTAGGAGTGACAGATTTCTTGGAGTTTGTGCTCCATTCCATCAAACAGATATTCAACAGTTGAAAATGTAAACAAAAATTCAGCTATGCAGAAAGTTCTGAAGCATGTAAGAAGCTAGGTACTTTCAGGATCAGTGCAAGTTTTGTGTTTTAGTTTTTAATTATAATATGGAAAGAGGATCGCTATCATCTTTTCACTGGCTAATACCTAGTCTGGCATGGAGTCAGTATTGTGACAGAACCATAGCGACTGGGGCAGGACATGTGGGATCAAATTCAGGATTCGCAGCTAATTAACAGCTCCATTGTTATGTGTAAAGGGCTCAGGCTCTCCTCAAAATCCACGATTTGCTGTTGATTACTAGCTGCATGGTTATGTGTAAAGGACTTAACCTCTCCATGCAGCAAAGTCCTTACCTGTAAAAAGAATAAGAGCATCTATTCAGAAATGAGTTGTATAAAAGAAAGCATTACATACTGCTTAGTCTTCTTAAAATCAATTGTCCCACATGCCATATATTTTGGTAGGATAAATTGAAATTTCAAATATGGAAAAAATAAATTTAAAGTTATTTTTTACTGGTTGGATAGACCTTGAATTGGGATTTGCCAAAAGCGTTTTTGTCACATAATGATTAAATTATAGAAGATGTCATATGGGTGGTAGTAGTGTTACGATGCCAACATCATAGTAACACCTGAATAAACAGTCTGACTCTTAACTTTAGTTATGAGAATAGGCCCAAAATCAGAGGGCACCCATTCCTCCAGATGTCTCCTGGACATATGCTACTGAGCCTGGTCTGACTTCCTCACTCATAATTTAATTCAAAACCATTTCTCCAGCTTCAACTGGGGAAATAAAAACTGGGATCCACCCATATTAGAAATCTTGCCATTTTGTCCCTAGGCCTAAAACATCTCTTACACCTAATGTCAAGTGCTCTTCTCAACCTTTATTGTTTACAATAAAAATATGAATATGAATATGCTGCCTTTCAGCTTTTATTGTCAACTCTCAATACCCACATTTATTCACTATCTTGGGTGGAGCACAAGCGGTTCAAAGGAATCAGTCAGTTGGCCATGTCACAAGAGCACATGGCTCAGTAAGCTGGTTTGCCTTATAAACAGTCCAGATTCTGTCCATTTGGTAAAAGTAATTCATACAGGTGGCATATAAACAAAAATTTAAAATAAAATAGAACAAGATGAAATACATATATGTGTGAAAAATTTCATTCAACTCCTTTATGAATAGAGATTTGTAAACATTTGGTGGAGTGAATTTACAGAGGAAAAAGTATATCTAGATTGGACATGCTATACGAATCAGACTGTTGCAGAGATTCCTTCTAGGACTACCCATGCATGTGATGTTCTGCCTCTGACACCCATGGGTCCCAAGGTAAACCAAGGAACAGACTCTCCAATCTTGGTTTGGGGGAGACTAGCTAGTTTACTCAGGATTGCTTGCAAAGTGAATGCATGAGGGTTAGTGGGAAAGAGTTGGCGTACAACGTTATGATGCTCTCCCCTTTGGTTCTTCCCAGGCTGCAACTGCTGGCTCTGCTCCACTTGGCTCCAGGGAGAGAGAGCACTACACCTTCCTAGTGAATTCCAGTGAGCACAGCACCTTCTCAGCAAGCACTGCCCCTTCCCAGTGAGCACAGCAGGTTCACAGTGAGTACTGTGCACTTAGTCTCTCCCCCTATATGAACTAGACTTCATCTCTACAGCTTGTGGTATATCTGATGTTAAGATAAGTCCATTTCAAAAGGTGTAACTTATCCCATATTTCACCCCCCCCCTTTTTGTTCCTTACCATCTGTACATGTCAATCTCTTCCACAAGAGTCCCTGGGCTTTGGAGGGCAAAAGAGAGGGGTGGGATGCTCTAATTTTTCCTCTGAGGTGAAACATCAAACTCTCAGGTCTGTATAGGTTCTATTTTCAATGGACTGCTGGTTCATTTCAGGGGTATTTTTCCTACTAATAAAACACAAATAGAAAGAAGCATGAACATCTAAACAAACATTAACCATTATAACAACTCATGCTATGGGCACAAACATAAATGCTTGGGTGCTATCTATTGGGGTCTATAATATCCCCTGACACTAGGGGTCAACCTGGATTACAGAATCAGTTGTATGTTTCCCTTCAGGGAGTGGGCCATAAATCCAATTGGAATTTTTCCTGGGTTTTCCAGATTGCCACCATTGCAGTAGAACACCTTATTTGGCATGGGACAGTGTAGCACATAAGGTCTGTGGTAGTACTTCAGGGACCCGTTTTACCCTAGTGATCTGCATAGCACTCTACAGTGCTATGAAGGTCAGCTGTCCAGTAGCAGGGCTAGGTAACAGCAGGATCTCTCTTTCCCACACTCATAGCATGTCATATCTTCAGCAATAGGGTCTTAACATCTGTTTCTTGTATGAAACCAACATCAGAGGCAATAACCTGTGTTTTGGGAGTCTCCAGAGTCTCCCTAGCCAACAGTTCTTGGAGGGGCAGCTCACCCCTAGTGCTGAATTCTTTATTTGCCAATTGTACAATTTTAGGGGAGCCTCCATTTTTTTATTTTTATATCGGTTTATACTTTGGCACCCACAGGGCAGCCAATTGTAGACCTTTCTTAGCCATTTGGATGAGTATTGCTTACATCTTATCCAAACATAAAGCTCCAAAGGGTTCCATAGTTATACCTGGCCCTGGTACCTCTTAGTGAATTTACTCTTCTTCTTTGTTTCTTCAGGTGTACTTGATATCTCCCCAAAGTGTATCACATCTGTGAAACACTCAGACATTAACATTATGTATTAAATCAAATATAAACTAGGTCTAATATAGCATGAGAAGATTTTTTATCTATTTTTACAAATTGTTGTCTCAAAACATCCATGTTAGGTACACAAATAACACAAATAAGAGGGATTAATTCAGTTAGCTCTTGCATACCTGTATTTTTTTGAACCCATTTTGTATCCTGGGTTTTTACATGCAGCCTCCCTGTACTTCTTCAGCTTTAATAGACTCACTGGGAATGGAATAAACTGCCTAGCCCTGCACAGGGCCAAGGAAGTATAAGTCCCCTTTTGTCCCTTCTGTATTTTGCTGGTTCTCGGGGTCATGCAGGCTCAGGGCCTGACTTCTGGCTGTAGTCACACCTACCTGTAGTCTTTTCATTGACACCATCTGGCTTCTGGGGGAGGCCCTGGCTGGGAAAACTGCTTCCACCTCCAGTATAACTTTTCTCAGCAGAGAAAGATACTCTGTTCAACCTGGGGAGGTCGTTATCCACCTCTCCAGACAGTTTTTACCCTCCATACTCCCTTTGTGAATTGTTCCTCAAGCTTTAAAGTGTTCCAGAGGCTCTTTATAATGGAATTTGGCTTTAAATCTATTTTTTTTTCTTTAGGAACTTGGGCTTGACATAAATCTTGCAATATCTGCCTTCTAGTAACTGAAGCAGACTTCCTTTCTGTTTGTCCATTTTATATCTCCTTTAGATTGTTTTACTCCTTCACAGACATATTTTACATGCTAGTATAAGTCACCTAGATCTGAAAAACCCTCTCCTACTTTATAAAGACTCTGTCCCATTAAGGGACTCAGCACAGCCATTTAAGCTCCATACCAATCTTGAGGTCCTTGCTCAATCAAGCCTTTCCTTAAATCACTGGTAAACACAGTCCTATGTGGCCCAGTGAACTGAGCACTATGTACTGCTTTTCTCATACCTAGCTCCTTCAATAGTGTTTGCCCCTCTCCTAGTATCCTCCACCCCATGGTATTTATGGAAAACTCAGTTGAGGACAACGAGTTTCTCTAATGGCTCATATTAGCCAGTCCACTAGGGACTGGTTCCCCCTGTGTTGTTGCAAGTTATGCAGCCTTTCAAGGAGGGATGGGTGGTTGTATTGCTCAACTTTTCTGCTTCTGCAGCACTTGAAATAATCCTGTCTGTTCCCATGCCCCACAGCATCACAAGCCAGGTGACTAGGGCTCCTTCATAGCCTGCTTGAAAGTCTTCCCCATTTCCAACAACTCTTAGCATTCTTTGATTGCCTTTGTTTCCCACACTGGGCCATGGTTAAGAGGACTATCAGCATGTTGGAACATGGATGTTTCCTTTCTTTGTATTAAAGGTCAGTTCTGAGGGGCGTCTTGTGCTTTTCTCAGGTCACTCCCCTCTTCCTTATCATCTGCCTTTTCTCCTGGGTCTCCTAGTTGTAAAAAGTGGAAGGTTAACATTTTTACCTCTTTTTCTCTTTTATGTAATTTACTGACAAGGTCAGAGGCCAATGCTGAAGAGGTCAGCCTCTTATTATTTTTTCTGTTCTAATTTCTCCCTTAAAATTTAAATCTCACTTTGGGCTGCTACTTCCATCTGGGATAATCTTTAATAGCACAAAGTAAAGGCCAAGCTGCCTCCACTGTGGCTGGCTGATACCTTTCCTGTTCTTATGCTACTCGCAGGGCTTGCAAAGTTTGTTCTAAACCTCCTGGCACTCCCAAAGCATCTCCTTATTCAGTTGGTGGCCCCCACTGCTCATTTAAGTATGCTGCTTTTTACCACTTAGAACCGGATGGACAGCTGGGAACTTTTCCCATTGACTCTATCCACCTAAGCGGCTTCATACTAGTTCCTTATCTTGAAGTGCACTATACAATCCATACTGCAGCTGCTACACCCACCAGCACTATGCAGACAGCCCACCAGGCCAAAGTTTCCTCTGCCCATACTTTTCCCTCTACCAGCTTTCGTTTTGCTACAGACATCTTTCTCCATAACTGAGGGAATACCGTCACTCTTCAGTTTGCCTATCCTGCCTAGGCTACACCAATGATCACAGAGATTCTTTCAGGGAGGTACCTATGCCCTTAGTCACCAAGGTGGATCAAGGAATAGCCTCTCCAACCTTAGATTCGGGGAGAGTAGCAAGTTCACTCAGGTTTACTTATAGAGTGAATGGGTGAGGGGGTGGTTGACTTACAAGATATTATTGGTGCTCTCCCACTTTCCAGGGCAGCAACCCCTATCTCCACTCAAAATGGTGCCTGTGTGCACTGCACCTTCCCAGCAAGCACAGCATGTTCCCAGTGAGCACCGCTCCCCTTAGTAAACTAGACTCCATCTCTGCAGCTTGTGGTGTGCCTGATGTTCAGTTAAGTATATTACAAAAGAAGGTATAACTTATTCCACACAGACTTTAACCTGAAATTGCTCTGGGATCAAGATCAGAAGCACTATCACATCTCCTAATTAATGCTAAAACAAATGAAGCCAAAATAAGAGAGTCCTGAGCCAAGTCTATATTATATTGATCATAATGGATCTTAGGAAATACTCTGCTGTTATTATTCTGTTTTTAGTTCCTCAGTGCAGTTTTGGGATTGAAATATTTAGCAATTGGCAGAATCTTTCTACCAGTTTCCTGATTTATGAAGTGAAAGCTGTTTTGATATTCCTATTGTGAAAATGTTGAAGGCATTGCTAAAAAGTCGAAGTATTGTTTCTTTGATGGTCAGAATCCAATAGCTTTGTCCAGTTTAATTTCCATGAAATATTTACTTCTTAGAATAAACTTTTCTCTCTGGAAAATTTTAGGACATTGTATTTTATTTAAATATGGTGAACATATTTAAAGATGCTTCCTTAGGTCTTGCATGATGGTGTTCATACATTTCCATAAGCTAATCTTCTTGAGTGTAGATAGAACCTATGACTATCTTCTAGCCAAAAGACTATAGCAAAGACTGAACATTTTCTTGTGTTTGAAATTAAATAAAGCTGCCATGCCAGTAGAATTACCTTCTCCTCTCTTGCATCTGTGTAGTAAGCTATCTTGAGTCCTATCATCTCAAGGAACTAGTTTTTTAATGAATTAATTCATAGAATACAGTGATGAATATAATTTCATTGGTATCATTTCACAGCCTGATTATTTACAATCAATGTGTGTAGAAATTCTGTCTTTCTCTCGTTTTTGCATGCTGGTCTGAAATCTTCAGATTCTGGTTTTGTTCAGTCAGTTCTGTTTCACCTAAATCAGAAGGCTGCTGAAAGCTCCTAACTCACCTTCCTAGGTTAGAATGGCAGAAGTGTACCATAGCACCCACTCACATCTTGCCACTGAAGGAAGTGACTAAGGTCATGGTCTTGTGGCACATCTGAAAAGATAAGAGTTTCTATTCCTTAAGCACTACATGAGCCAGATAAGGGATTCCTAAAAAGAAAATTAGAAAATTGAGGCATTAGAATGTTATCTCAAGGAAAGAAATAGATATTGAGTAGGTAAAGTCCCATAAACTCCAGCCTCCTTCAAATGACAGACTTGGAAATTTCTTCTAATCTGCAGCATCAGGATCCAGTAAGTTTATAAGGCTTGTTTAGAGAGCAAAGAGTGAGAGTTTACTTACGGGAGTGTGGGTTCTCCCTGCCTAAGGCCACACTGAAAAGTTTTCATCCCAGCATGGATGGTGACTACCCCATAGCCTCACAAAATGAGAGATCCTCCCCACAGCTTCCTCAGTTTATGCACCCTGTCTCTCTCCTCTCCTGAAACTGTAGCAGACTGGTTGGGAGGTGTGTCTGACTCCCCTGCCCTCCTTTTTTGCTGAGAGTAAGTAATCAAGCTTAGGTTCTGCGATCCTAGGCAAGCATGTGCCACCAAGTTTGGGAAGATGGCATCTGGCCATGGTTTGCTGTAAGAGGAGAGGCCTATGCTCCACTCTCACAGTGATGTAACTAATTTTGATCATGGATATTCATACTTCATAACCAATAGTGAATGATAACTTGAATAATCTCCCAAGCAGAAAGTACAGAATGATTAAAGGCAAAGTATCCACCATCACAAAACTACCACATAAATAAGATGAAAAACTGCAGAGTGAGTTTTGGTCTTTAGTATACTCCACAGCTAATCTGGAGAGTTCTCTTTAATGAGATATATGATGAAATGGCCCAACTCTTGTTAGCATGGTTATGCAAGCTGCACTGGGAATCATGTCATCCAGGCAGCAATTTCTGGCCTTTATTTGGCTTTTATATGCTTAGTCCTAAAAGCTCCACAGAGTACTAACTGAAGCCAGAAGTCTTCTCAAGTAAAAGTTCTTGGGCCTGTTCTTTATATCTGGCTCTTCTACTCCTAGACTCAGTAACCTACTAGCCACACCTCACTTCCACCAATGTATTTCATATTAGTCAGGTCTATTGTCATTGAAAGTCACAGAGAATAAACTTAAATTTGCTTCATAAAATTAAGGAATGTATTAATTCATATCGCCCAATTATTCTTGGGCAGGCAGCTCAGGTCTGACTTCACCCAGGCACACAAAGGCTGGCATCTGACTCCTTCCTACCTCCACTCTGATTTCCCCTCAGCTGGCCAAATTCTCACACACATTTGGTTGTAGTATCTAATGCTCATACCATAAAAGCTTGTGAAGAGCATATCCCTCAAACAATTTTAATAGAAATTTGGAAACTGGGTCTCATTATACTGAGTTCAACCATATACACTTCTCTAAGAAGATAAAATACATTGGCGACCCAGTTTATAGCTTCATTCTCACTCTTTGTAGTAAGACTATTCCTCACATCACTCTTACAACCCCAAAACAGAAGGACATATACAATGTTATTTTAAATGTATCAGGTGTGTGCTGCCTTCCATGAGGTGTTTGATAGAATGTGTGTGTGGGGAGAGAGAGAGAGAGAGAGAGAGAGAGAGAGAGAGAGAGAGAGAGAGAGAGGAAACAAACCCAGAGATGGGGACCAGGAGCAATTCCACAAGGGAAAAAACTTGGTTTATTTCTGGTTAAAACTTGGTTATATTCTGTATAAAAACCCTGGGTTTTTATACAGAACCTTGTGGGGGTTTGGGACATACAGAATTGGGTGTTGGGACAGGTAGGATTTCAGGCCATATACTCCAGATCACTACAGGAATGTGAAAATGCTTTGCCCCAAGCATCAAAGAATTGGCGCCAGGCAGGTTTTCACAGGCAAGCAAGATATCAGCAGGAGTTCAGGCTTGGAGGCTGCTTGCTGACACTCTAAGAGCTTCTGCCAAAAGAATGCCAACATCTCCTCCTTTTTCTTTATTAAAAAAACTCAGTCATCACATAATGTTATTATTTTTTCTTTTGTGGATACTCTGGGAAGTGTGACCCAATGCACTACTGCTAGGGACAACAGAACCTGGGTGTGTGTATAGTAAGTTGGAAGTGTGACACATGCTCTGTACATCAAAGAGAGAGAGCCCTCAGGATCTGGAGTTTTGTCCAAGGTGAGGCAGGAATACCACATTATTCTGACCCCAGTGGGTGACCCCAGGGGCTACTGGGACAGTGATTGCAGATCTCTGCTTCCAGCCAGACAAGGTCTCAACCCTACATCAAGCTCCTCATTTTTCTTTATTAAAATGGAGCAGTGTTGTCATCCTTTTCCAGAGAACTTTCAGGGATGGCTTGATATTGGACCAGGACACTCTGGGCTGTAACCACAAATTGGCTTTTGACAAACCAGGAAGCCGACCTCCTAAGGAGGAGATTAGTCTTAACAGAAGGGATTATCTAGGTGGCCTAGAGGGACTTGGGTTGCAGGTAATAAGGCTTTGTCAACAACCCATATATAAAGATAACATTTTTCCTTCCAAATATAAACACACATGGGCATCATTTGATTCCCCTCTTAATACAGAGGCAGCAAAGTGTGCAAAGCAGCTCCCAAAGCTCCCAAAGCCTCAAACACTTTTACACCTAGCAAGGGAAAAACAGACACTGGTGCCAGTGCATCACAAACCAACCATGTAAAAGATGTAAAGAGACTTAAATCTGAGCATGTACCTTGTCCCTGAAGGGGCAGAACTTTAAAAAATAACAAAATAAAGGTAATACTTTCTTCTCCCTCCAAGATATAGGTAGATGAGTGACATTTTCCTTTTAATTTTTTTTAACTTTATTTATTTTTTTATGTGTATGAATGTGCTGTCTGCATGTAGGTTTGTGCACCCGTGTCGTGCAATGCCATGAAGTTCAGAAGAGGGTCTTGGATTCCCCTGGAACTGGAGTTCTCCTGGAACTGGAGTTACAGATGGTTCTCAGCTGCCATGTGGGTGCTGGGGATCAAACCTGGGTCCTCTGCAAGAGCAGTCAGTGCTCTTAACCACTAGGCTATCTCTCCAGTCCCTTAAAAGTACCATTTTCTCCCATATATGAAGACAACATTTTTTCCTATGACATATACATGCGACATTTTCCCCTCTAAAAGTAACATTTTTTTCTCCCCCCAAGACATACAGGTATTATTTGATAACCCTCTAAACATAGATGGTGATTTTGATTGAACCCCCAAAGTCTTAAGTTTAGCTGGAAAGAGCTTTATATATAACTGTATTTGATGTAATAAGTCTAGTCTATGAGAGTCCACAACTATCCTTTTAGCCTCTGGAAGGTTATTTTTTTCTTTAGTGAGCAGCTCCTAGGCTTTGGAGAGGAAGGGGGGAGGCTGGGTGAGAAGCAGAGCAATCCATTCTTCGTTGTTGAAGATAGTACCTAGGTCCCAGCCTTTTCCCAGCAGGAGGTTGGCTCCAAGTCTTTACTGGAGGGCAGATGGCTGTGGGCCTGGAGATGAAGCAAGGTAGGGGTCCAACAGGTGGCTTCAGGCTGACCCAGAGTTTAGGTCTTCCAGGGGGTGTTTTCTGAAATTAACTGATGGAACATGAATAGTAAAAGTATAGGCACTTATTTATTACACTAGGTTGTGCGGTTGGTATGGCACAGGTGGTTAGAAATACCATTCTTTTATGTTACTGTGAGTGTTTATAGAAAATACCTCATTTGGGCTGGAGAGATGGCCTAGCAGTTAAGAGCACCAACTGATCTTACAGAGGACCCGGGTTCGATCCCCAGCACCCACATGGCGGCCGAGAACCATCTGAAACTCCAATTCCAGGAGAATGCCAGTTCCAGGGGAATATGACACCCTCTTCTGACCTCCACAGCATTGCACCACACAGGTGCACACACCTGCATGCAGACAGTACATTCATACACATACCAAAATAAATAAAATTTAAAAAAAGGAAAATACCTCATTTATCATTTAAGTAGATAAGAAAATGAAGGCCAATTAATGTCCTTTTAAGAAGAAAATATGTTAGCCCTTTAACATTAGGTTTGAAAATCAAAATAATGTATCAGTTTAGTACTTGGGGTTTTACCCGTGGCCTTTTAGTCTTGATAGATTTATTGGGCCTGTTTTTTTAGCTTTATAAAAGACAGCTGTAATATTTTTTACTGATACAATTGGCTGTTGGGAGAAGCCCCAGCCAGTACAGTACCTGGCTTTGATACATTTTTCATAGATGCTTATGAGTAATAGAATATCCCTCCAAGAGATATTATGTCTCTTAATGTAAGGAAGCAGGTAAGTTGTATTTTGGAGGGCATTGTATTAATTTTACTTTATTTTAGGAGAATTTACCCTTTTTCAAAATTATAGTACTACATACTCATAAAGGAACTGGTGTTTTCAGGTCCATATTGATGAAGAGGTGAAATACAGTATTTTAAAGCTAAGTTATCTTATAGATAAAGAGGGGGTGTTACAGATAACATCACAGAAAGACACTAGGATCACTGATATACATCAATGTCAAGGCTGTCAGTTGGAAATCTAGTGTGGAATTAGGAGTAGGAGTAATAACAACTTGTAGCTTCCATAAATTTAAGTGTGACCAATCTTTTTATGTTGATAGTATTAGACCAAGTTTTAAACAACATAAGTAATTTAGCTTACCATTTTATAATGTGTGAATAAATTTTGGATAAAAGTAAAAATAAGTTAGATAAACCTTGATTAAACATATATTGTGATCTTTAAGTTACCTGATTAATACTTGATCCTGAAGAAATAAAGTTTACATATATAATTTTAACCTTTATATATATTAATACACTATATAAGGTATAGTATTGATATAGAATGGGTTTTACAGATCCTTATTGGGTGTTGTAGGATTGTAACCAGCAGATGATAGTACATACTCAATAAAACTTTGAACTATCACATGTGTAAATTTATGTTTACCCTTAATAAATCAATTAATTTATTAGCTGTTTAAATATACTAACAGACCTGAGTTAGAGAGGAAAAAAAAAGTAAATCCTGGTTTTACAGTTAGTGTTTACTGAATTTAAACACTAAATTTATGTAAGCAGTAAAATCACAACAAGTTAATTGGAAAAAAGGGTTAATTTTAGTTGTAGAGTTAGCCTTTACTGAATTTAAACACTAAATTTACATAAGCGGTAAAATTATAACAAGTTAATTTTTAACCAAAAACATTAGAATATTTTAAAATGACCAATAGTTGTTAAAGAACATTTTATTAGCTTTAGCCTTTTGTTAGACCAAGCTGGCCTGAAAACTCCATACAAATCTGCCTTGTTTTGCTTTTGGAATGCTGAAATTAAAAGCGGTGTTAATTTTAGATAGTTAAATACAAACATGAATCAGGATGACTTGTTATTTCAGCATGGTGGTAGATTACAAACCATGTTGTCCAGAAGCCTGTGAATTTTAAAAGGTGAAAACAAATCTAAAGGACTCCAAAGCTGTCTTGGACTTTTGTAATTAATTGACTTTAGAATTGTTGACTTTAAAATTGTTTAGGATCCTTTTAATTAATTGACTTAGAATTGTCTATGACTTTTTAATGAATTGATTAATTGTGCACATTTTATTTAAAGATGTTTTTGGGTCAGGGAAGAAATAAAGAGTGAAATAAAAGTATTCATGGAACTGAATGAAAAAGACAATACAACACAACAGAATCTGTGGGATACGTTAAAAGCAGTCTTGAGAGGTAAATTTATAGCCCTAAGTGTCCACATAAAAAAATAACCAGAAAGGGAGCAAATAAATTATCTAACACTGCAGGTAAAAACACTTGAGAGACATCAACAAATGAACCCTAAGGCCAACAGACAGGAAGAAATAACAATAATCAGAGCAGAAATCAATGAAGTAGAAACAAAGGAAACAATACATAAATATCAAAGAATACAAAAGCTGGTTCTTTGAAAAGATAAACAAACTAGACAGAACTCTAGCCCAGTCAACCAAAAACCAGAGAGAGCAACTCCAAATCAATAGTATTCATGAGGAAAGGGGACAGACAAAGAAAAGATCCAAACAATCATACGGGAATACTTCAAAAATCTAAATTTGAAAACCTGAGAGAAATGGATGAATATTTGAAATCCTGGGAACCAACAAAGCTTAACCAAGAAGAGATTGACAGCTTAAACAGACCCATAATATTTGAGTAAATTGAAGATGTAATTAAGAACATCCCAACAACAAAAAAAGACCTGGTCCAGATGTTTTCATAGCAGAATTCTATAAAACATTTAAAGAGGTCCTACAATCATTGCTACTCAAACTAGAAGGATACAAACAGAGGAATTCTCCCAAACTCCTTCTATGAAGCCAGCATCACTCTAATACCAAAACAAGGCAAAGATACAACCAAAAATGAAAGCTATAGACCCATCTCATTAATGAACCTAGATGCAAAAATTCTCAACAAAGTATTTGCAAATTGCATACAGACCCACATAAATATATCATCCATCATGATCAAGTTGGATTCATACCAGAGATGCAGGGATGGTTCAACATATGTAAATCAATAAATATCATAACATGTATAAATGGACTTAAAGACAAAATCCACACAATCATCTCAATTAATACAGAAAAAGCCTTTGACAAGATCCAGCATCCCTTCATGTTTAACTCCTAGAGGAAATAGGACTGAAAGGAATATTCCTCAACATGATCAGAGCCATATATAGTAAACCCACTGCCAACATCATCCTAAATGGAGAAAAATTGGAACCATTTCCCTTAAAGGTGGGAACCAGGCAAAGGTGCCCCTTATCACCACTCTTCTTCAACGTACTGCTTGAATCACTTGCTAGGGCAATAAGACAAGAGAAAGAAATTAAAGGAGTACTAATTGGAAAAGAAGTTAAACTATCCCTTTTTGCAGTTGATATTTACCTAAGGGACAGTGACAACACCACCAGAAAACTTCTAGAAATGATTAAGAATTTTAGCAAAGTGGCAGGCTACAAAATTAACCTAGAAAAATCAGTAGCCTTTCTTTACACCAACAATAAATAAGTGGAGAATGGATATAAGACCTTCCCACTCACAATAGCCTCAAAAGTAATGATACCTGGGAACAAACCTAACCAAAGATACCAATGATCTCTACAAAAAAATTTAAACCCCTGAAGAAGGAGATTGAAAACGACATCAAAAGATGGAAAGACCTCTTATGTTCATGGATTGGGAAAATTAATAGACTAAAAATGTACAAAAAATGTCCATTTTACACAAATGATATACAATTGATATTGTATATCATTTGTGTAAAATGGACATTTTTTGTACATTTTTAGTGTATTACACAAATTGATATACAGATTCAATGCAATAACCAATCAAAATCCCTATCAGCTTCACACACTTGGAAAAAAAATCGTTAAATTCATATGGATAAACAAAAGACCCTGAATAGCTAAAACAGCCCTGAGTGAAAAATGCAATACAGGGGCATTGTTCTACCAGACTTCAAACTATATTTCAGTGCTCTTAGCAATAAAGACAGCCTGGTACTTGCACAAAAGACACATTGACCAATGGAACAAAATTGAAAATCCAAACATGAGCTCATACAATTTCAGCCACCTCATATTTGACAAAGGGGCAAAAAAAAAAAAAAACCCTCAATGGAGGAAGGATAGCATCTTCAGCAAATGGTGCTGGCAAAATAGGATCATCATTTCTAGAACAAAATTAAACCCCCACCTCTCACCCTGTACAAAAATAAACTCCAAGTGGATCAAAGATCTCAATGTGAAGCCAAAAACCCTGAAGGTGATAGAAAAAAAAGTTGGCACCAACCTACAAAACATAGGTGTAGGAAAATACTTTCTAAATCAGACAGCAGCTGCAAAGGAAATAAGGTCAACAGTTGACAAATGGGACCTCATAAAACTCAAAAGCTTCTGTACAGGAAAAGAAACAATCAAGGAGGTGAAGAGAAAATCCACAGAATGGGAGGAAATCTTTACCAGTGATATATCTGACAGAGCATTAATGTCAAGAATATATAAACTACTCAAAAAACAAAGGAGTAATAAGACAAATGACCTACTCAAAAGATGGAATAAAGAGCTGAACAGACAACTCACCAGTGAGGAATTAAAGATGGCTGAGAAACATCTTAAAAAGTTTTCAACATCATTAATAATTAAGGAAATGCAAATTAAAACCACTCTCAGATATAGTCTCACTCCATTATGGCTAGCTAAAATTAAGAAAACAAAAGACAACAGATGCTGGAGAGGTTGTGCGGAAAGGGGAACACATTCACTGCTGGTGGTAATATCAACTTGTACAACCACTATGGAAAGCAGTGTGGAGAACCCTTAAAATACTCAGAATGAGCCTACCACCTGACCCAGTCATACCACTCTGGGTATATACCCCAAAGACTCATCTTACCGCAAATATATATGCACATCCATGTTTTTGCAGCTTCCTTCACAATAGGGAAGAGCTGGAACCAACCCAAATGCCCCCCAACAGACGAGTGGATGACAAAAATGTGGTACGTGTACACAATGGAGCACTATTCAGCGGTAAAGAAAGATGGCATTATGAACTTTGCATGTAAATTGATGGAGCTCGAAGTGATTAAGCTGAGTGAAGTAACACAGTCCCAGAAAAACAAATGGTGAATGGCTTCCTTCATTTGTGGCTGCTAACACCAAATCCCCCAGATGAAAGGCAAGCTAAACAACATTATTGTTTTTATTTCCATTTATCTGAAAGCAACTATGTTGTTATAATGTGAATTTTTCAACGGGCTCTAGAATCCACCTACCACTTATTTTCAGACTCTGTAATTGATGTATATGGGTGGAGAGTATGTATCCACATTTTAGAGTAATATAAAATTAATTGAGGAAAATGTGAATTCCTAAGCATAAAAAAAACGACTGAGAGAAAGATTCAGGACAGTTATGGCAGAATACACGATCTTGGGTGGGGTGGGGGGAAGGGAAGTGGAATATGCCTGAACTGAATTGAAAAACAATGTCTGATATACACAAAACATCAATAAAAGTACACACAGAAAAAAAAAGAATCAATATCATGTTTCACATTTAAAAAACGTGTCAGGTGTGTGCTGCCTTCCACAAGTTGTTCAAGGATTCGGAAGTGAGGCTGGATAGAATGAGAGGGAGGGAGGGAGGGAGGGAGGGAGGGAGAGAGAGAGAGAGAGAGAGAGAGAGAGAGAGAGAGAGAGAATAAACCAACCCAGAGACGGGCACCAGAAGCAATTCCACAAGGGAAAAAACTCAGTTTATTGCCATATCCCAGGGTTTTTATACAGAACCTTGTGGGGGGTTGGGACATACAGAATTGGGGGTTAGGACAGGCAGCATTTCAGGCCATATACTCCAGATCACTACAGGAATGTGACAATGCATTGCCCCAAGCGTCAAAGATAATTTGTGCCTGGCAGGTTTTCACAGGCAAGCAAGATATCAGCAGGAGTTCAGGCTTGGAGGCTGCTTGCTGATTCTCTAAGTGTTTCTGCCAAAAGAATACCAACAATAAAACATCAAAATATTATGATCCACACTGAGGACTGTACGTGTGTATGTATGTATATAATTATATATACATATATATGCAATACAAGTTGGGGAGAACAACAACAACAAAAGAACTGGAAAAAACAAACAAACAAACAAACTCTGGAAGGACTCGGAGAGAGATGCAGGATATGTGTGGCAGAGTGTGGGAACTCGGGTGGGGTAGGGGGCATGGAAAGGGAAGTGACTCTAGATTCAATTGAGAAATGATGTATGATGTATATAAAAGGTTTAATAACAATAAAAAAAATGAAAAATTATGTATTACTAGGAGGAACCAGCATGCTAATGTTGATGCATAGCAGGTACAAGTGCATCATGTTTTTGACATATAGATTCTTCAATATAACATCCTTTTCTTTGATAGTATTTCATGGGTAGAAAAGAAGCTGCTAAGAATCTACTATATAAAATAATATATTTTTTGCTTGCATAGAAGCATTTACCTACAAACTATGCAATATTTCCTCTTCCAACCACTTAATAAAGGATTATAAACTCAAAAGTTATGTGACTTTTAATGGAAATAAAAAACTTATCTGAATTTTCACATTTTTAACAGAAATGGTTTTGATCAAAATGGTTTGATACTGTTCTGGGACATAGTACACTGGTGTGCATGATCTAATTTCCCAAAGGTATGTATTTTGGGGAAGAAGATATTAGAAATTTTAGAACAGTGCATTATTTCAATAGTGAGGGAAGAAACAACAGGTAAGGCCTTGTGAGGTACAAAGTGGCTCACAGGGAGGTGCCTTGAACTTCCTGAAGAGAGAAATCCATAATCAAACATGCCAATCTTGTCACCTCAGAGATTCCAGCAGAATTCAGTTAGAACGAGACTAAGGAATAGGTATATTATTAGAGTTGACAGTCTAAGTATGACACTGAAGAATTCTATTCATCAAAGTTTATAAATCCAGTTTGAAAGAGAATTTTTAAAAACAATCTTCAAGAGGAACATAAGATGATAACAGTTCCTTCCCATTAAGTCCTTATTGTGTACCAAATAATGTGATAAGAACTTTGCATTCCCTGTGCATTTAATCCTTCCAATAAGCTCAAGGTGTCTGTGACCAACACTTCTCACATGAATAAAAGAATCATAGAGAGGCCAAAGAGAGGCCAAAGAAGGTCACCCAAATAAATCTAAAGAGAAAATATGTAAAATGATTTTATTCTTTGGAGAATTGCTGTTTGCAGGAAAACACATCATGGAAATTAGAAATAACATTACTTCTCACCACAGGCAGGTTGGTGTTAACAAAGAGCAGAAGCCAGAGTAAGATTTTAATTGCAGTGTGCTGGCAACAGAATAAAGACAGGTAGCTTAATAAACTTCTCAGTGGCTTATTTCCCTTAAGATGAAAGAGAGGCAATACATTTATTACATTGCTTATAGACTATGCTACATATGAATAACTATGCCTAGTATCAATATAAGTAGCAAGTAATTTCCAGAAATTTAGTTGATATGTACATAAAGCTGTTCTATAAAGCCCAAAGATGAGACAATGCCAAAACAGTCAGTCCAGTCTATGAATATTTAAAAGATAAGCTTAATGGAATGTCAGTAAAGGCCTTTTAATCTTAGGCTTTTAAGATCAATCATATAATCCTGTAAATATGCGGGGAATATTTTCACCTTCCAAATTATGGAATTTTGGCTCCCTAAAAGAAATGATATTTTGTATAATCATCTGACTACATGTTCCCTTTTGAATTGAATGTATTGAATTCCATTGTTACAGTTAGTTTATAAACTATAATATAAACTTTTTATATAATATATATTTATACATATGCCATTTGTTAAAAATTGCAAAGTACTATTTATGAAGACAGTTTTACAGGACACTGAAGATTGCCCCTGCAAAGCAATATGACTTGAACAAATATGGTATTCTGGAAGTATTTTAACATAAAATTTAACTTCTTAAACTTATAAAAATTATTCTAATTCAAATTCTAAAATAGCAAAAAGTACACGGTATTTTTAAGGAAAATTATACTATCCTTAAAGTTAGAAAATATGGAATCATTCAATTCTAAGGAAAATAGGATTAAGTGTCCTTTATAAATAGACCATTAATTCGAAGACTGAAGATGTCATTTTATGTTCCATGGCATATTAATTCAGTACTATTCATTTTCTATAAGTTTAATAAGTATGTTATACTAAGCTATTATAATTCTTTGTGGTAAAATGTCAGTTTAAATGTCAGTTGTGTGAGTAAACATTCACTTTAATTTGAAAAATAATTGGTCATTGTTCACTGTGATGCAGAGCAATCAGAAAAGAAACAGAGTGAAATTGTTAGAATAATAGAAATTTTAATGACAATATGCCACCGGATATGCCAATGGTATATCATGTCATAGTAAGACTATGACATCAGATCTCAGCTTTGCCTTCAATAATTGAAAACATTTTGACAAATTGCTCAGTTCCCATGGAATTTTGTGAGTTATGCATAATCATTGTCCCTTTCTGATGAAACACAGAAATTGATTCACAAAATATTAGAATTTGAACCCTAAAGATTCCAAATAGAGCCCCTTTGCGTTGTTTCTGGTTTTTTTAAATAAGTGGATTCTACTTCACTTAAAACATCACAATTGTAAACATATTGCTTTCCTGCAGCATTGTGTTATATGTACAGCATTTTTTACATTCATTATCTTATTTGCAAAAGATCATAAAAAAGAAAGCCTTTTATTTCTAAGGGGAAGCCTATAGATGTAGGAAAAGTTCACTGTGATCTATTGACAGAGCTAGTAATCTGTCATCATTTAAATTCTGTGTGGCTTTTAAGCATAGAAAAAGGAAACTAAAATGGCAACAAAAATGTCTAAGCTAAATGAAATACTAATATTGAGTTTAAATCGGAATGGGGAAAATATGTTTTCATTAACACATTTCCAGTAGTCTAATTTTATATTGATGCCAGAGCTAATATAATTTTTCCAAAGTACTAGACTTTTCCACACTTTTTAAAGTAATTTGTGGGGCTGGAAATGTGGCTCATCATTTAAGAGCACTGACTGCCCTTATACAGGATCTGGGTTGTGAACACCACTTTCAGGGGATCAAAAACTCTTTTCTGCCTCTGTGGGCATTGCATGCATGTGGCGCACTTACATACATGTAGGCAAAACACTCATACACATAAAACACTAATAAACAAATTTAAAGTAATTTGTGAGTACATTATGACTTTAAGAATCTGGAAGGAGAAAGATAAAGCAGAAAAAAATAGCATAAACTTTTCATAGAGCATGGTGAAGGGGCTAGGAAGAGCAAAAGCTGCAGAGGCCCGTGGAGTGGAGATACAACCAGTTCAGCCTGGTGCTCCAGGCAAGCAGGGACTGCCGCTTGAATGTCCTAGCAGCTACCACTATGAAGTCAGTCTCAAAGGAGTGGCAACTGGTATGAAATAGTTTACAAACCTGTATTACTGAAATTACTTGTACCCTTGGGGGGGGAAAGTTTTTGTTAAAGCAGGAATAAGTAATGATAGAGAAGGATAAATTCAATAGACAATGAAAGATAAAAATGAAAAGAGGAAAAAGTAAAAGCAGAAGAATTCCCCAAGGGAGAAATTTTAATTAAAGATTTTTTTCTTTTTTTAATTTATATATTTGAGAGCTTCATGCATGTATGTAATACATTCTGATTACTCTCTCTGCCCACCAGGTCTTAGCTTCCTCCCATCCCTATCAACTGACCCTTCTCCATATCTGTCTTTTCTTATTCATGAGTTTTGGCTTTGTTTTATATTACATTTAGTTTAACCAGGGTCACCTTTGTGACCCTTGGATTGGGACTATCCATTGGAACCTGTGAGTATACAACTGAAGATGTTAACACTCTCTCTCTCTCTCTCTCTCTCTCTCTCTCTCTCTCTCTCTCATCTATCTATCTATCTATCAGTAAAAAATAATTCAGCTGTGAAGACTAGTTTCCCCTCCACCCATGCCTCGGAATTGATCAGCCCATACTTATGTAGACCCAGGTATCCACAGGTGCTGTGAGTGCATGATTGCAATGGCTTTGACATGCTCAGAAGATGGCATTTCACAGCCTTTCTCCTGTTCACTGGTCTCTACACTCTTTCTGCCCTCTTTTCCTCAGTACCAGGCATGGATTCCTTCCTATGGAGTAGCCCTCAAGTCTAGTAGGCAAGTTGTTTGGATGTGTCCATACCAGTATTGCCACTATGGCTCAAGCTAGGTCTATCTTGCCTGGCAGATGTGTGCATAGTTCATAGGGTTCGCAGGTGGCTAAAACGGTTGATATTTTTTCTCTCCTGGTAGCTTTCATAGTGCCTTCTGGGACTATGAAAGTTACCCAGCAGAGAGGAAGATTCCAAGTTCAGTTTCAGCTTGATTTCCATATGTCATACAACCAAGATATGTGGAGTCTTCAGCAAGAGGTTCATATCATCTAATTCTGGTGGGCAACCAAGAGGAATAGTATGAGTCTGCCTTGTTTGGGGGTCCTCTAGGGCCTCCCTGATCCCTAGCACTAGGGTTTTGTGGAATTATAGCATCCAAGAGAAGCTTTTCTCATCCCTATATGGTTTCTCCCTTGAAACTTGTAAAAATTATATAAATAATATTTTAAAATTTGTTTGCAAAATAGTAGCTTTCCATATGGGTTTTTCATACCCCTGAAGCGCAAAATCTGTTCTTCACACTGAAGCCATTTCATCAGAAGCATTATTTCTGTCTCTTTATTCTGGAAGCACTCTCACAGAAATATCAGAGGTTGAATGTTTTCAAGACAATACCATGGTGCCTAAGTATTAAAGGCAGAAGTAGAGGCAGAGGGTGTTAGTTACTCACCAGAACGAAATACTTATCAGAAAAATATTAAGGAAAGAAGGATTTGTTTTGCCTCAGGATTTAAGAATGGACAGAATCCATAATGGAGGGAAAGCTTGGGAGTGATAATGTGTACAGACTGGTCACACTGCACCCACAATTAGGAAGCAGAAGAAGGCATGCTGGTGCTCATCTTACTAGATCCCTTTTTCCCTTTTGTTTGGTTCAGGAACCCATCCCATGAGGTAGTACCACCCGCATTCAGTGTGGATCTCTCCTCATTTAAACCTCTCTGGGAACACCTTCATGGGTACACCCAGAAGTGCATTGCCTAAGCTGGGCGTGGTGGCCCATGCCTTTAATCCCAGTACTTGGGAGGCAGAGGCAGGAAGATCTCTGTGAGTTCAAAGCCAGCCTGGTCTACATAGCGAGTTCCAGGCCAGCTGGGACTAAAGGGAAACCCTGTCTCAATAATACAAAACAAACAAACAAACAAACAAACAAAAAACAAAGATGATTCTAAATCCAGTGAAATTGACAATAAAGATTATTATGACACAGGGATCTAAGGAGAAGCCAGGGTAAGCAATGACTTGAACAGAGGACACAACCAAGAGGGAGAATTCATTTTATCAAGAGGGAGAAATTAAGCTAGGTATGGAAGCACACACATTTAATTCCAGGCCAGCCTGCTTTACATAGTGATTCACAGACCAGCTGCACATAGTGAAACCCTGTCTCAAAACAGAACAAGAAGAAGTTATGTCAGGACAAGAAGAAGTTATGTCAGGAGAGGAAGTTAGAATCATATTCATATTCGAGTGCTCTTCTAGAATGCGTTAAAAAGTATAGATTTTCCTCACATTACTCTATTATTCAATTCTTTTTATTACTAGTTTTTTTTCTCATACAACATTTCTTTTCTTCCAGCTCTCTTCCATTCTGTTTCTCTTAAGACCTTTCCAGGGAAAAGCTGAGCTACATTATTCAGTGTTCTGTTTCTTTGGGTGCCTTTTACAGATAGATCTGATTAAATGTACACTTGCTGCCTTTGCTCAGCATAGGTGGTAATTTCTCTTTTGGAGTTTGTGACTCTTTTCATTATATAAGTGATCACAGCATTTGCACAAAGTAGTGATAGTTAGAGGAAAATAGCTTTGATTGCTGAGCCATGCTCACCTGGGTGCAATCAAAAGGAATTGTGTTTGCTTTCTTAGACACATCTAGACTCAGCCTGCAGGCTCCCACCTATGCTGGCAATGCCTCTAGGTGGCCCAACATTCTCTTCAGCTATTCTCAGTTAATAAATGAACTATAATTCTGAGTATTAAGGTGTTAGTCCAGTCCACTACAAATTTAAAGTCCTCTTAAATTAAACCACTGTCCTCCCTGCATAGATACACTCAAAGGAGAGAAACCAGTGGCCAAAGGAACCACAATTAGCCTCTTCATGACTCCTCTGGCTGGTACTTGTTGTTCCTCTAGGGTCATGTATTCAGATAAGTCAGGTGCTGATGAAAACGACATAGGGAAATTCTTTTATTGGCTGGTACTATAATCTAGTCTGTGTGCCTTCTGCATGACAGATGTACAGTCACTGGCTAATTTGTTCTCTTGTAAAATACAAATTGCTACTCCCTGGCTAAGTGAGGCCTTGGCACTGTGCTCATTGTAATGTATCCTTACTTAATGCCTGTGGCCCTCCACACCATCTTCTTTCACTCTGAGTTTGCTTGGCTTATGGTTGGGAGTCCTATTCAGTTTGATTTCACCCCACGGATATTAGTGGAGTCAAATTATAATACATTACCATTAGACAAAGCTTGCCACCACAAAATTCATATTTATGGACCAAGAAGTTCTTTTGGAAAGAACTCAGGTCCTGTGCTGGATAGCATTAGTGTCAACTTGACACACCTGTGTTGGGGAAGCCTCAATTGGGGAAATGGCTCCATTGGATAGGCCTGTGGCCACATCTGTGGAATATTGTCTTGATGGTCGAGCAGTGTAGGAGGGCCCAGCCCACAAGGAGTGGTGCCACCCTGGGCAGGTTTTTGTGTATCGTATAAGAAGGCAGGCTGGGCATGAGCCAGGGGAGCAAGCCAGTGAGCAGCATTCCTCCATGGCTTGTGCTTCAGCTCCTGCCTCCAGGTTCCTGCCCTGAATTCCTGCCTTGGGCTCCCTAAGTGATGAGCTGTGACCCAGGAGATGTAAGCTGAATAAAACCTTTCCTCCCCAAGTTGGTGTTGGTCAGAGTGTTTTGTCACAGCAATGGAAGACAAACTAGAACAGAAATTGGTACCAGGAGTGGGGTATTGCTGTGACAGACCTGACCTTGGCATTTTGGGGAAGGATTGTGGAAGCATTTGGAACTTTGGGCTAGAAAAACCATTGAATGACTAAAGATCATTGCTGTGGAACTTGGAACAGTTTTGCTGAGAGAGTTGTAGATGATGGAAGCCTGGCTTGTGAAGTTTCTAGTTTCAAAGGGAAGCAGAGATCATCAGGACTGTGTAATCTGTGGGTTCTGGTCAGCTGGGGCTGAAGAATCAGCTGTTAGTAACAAGAGACCAGAACCTGAAGTGAAATCTTTTCTGTACTGGGACAATTGATGCTGGTTAGCTGGGGCTGAAAAATCAGCTGTAAGTAACAAGAAACCAGCATCACTGTGGTGAAATGTTCTGGGAAGAATTTCTTCAGGGTCAGCACACAGAAGCTGTGATCGAGAAGGGGCCTGAGCCTCCATCTCGAGCAAGAAGCAGGACTTGGTAATGTGTAAGAGTCTCCTACATGGTTCTGGTGTTGAAATTTGAGGGGGTCACAGAGAGTAGCTGAGGCTTGGCACTGTGAGAGGTCAGGAAAGGCCATTGGTGGAAGTGCACCTCGGTTGCAGTGAAGACTCCAGGATTGCAGGGGTCATGGAGAGAAGCTGAGGCTTTGCACCAGAAGAGGTCAGAAGAGACCATTGGTGAAGGTGCTGCCTCAGTTTCACTGGTGACCCCAGCTTTTTGGAGATGCCAGGACCATGGGATGACCACCAAGAGCAGCAGCAGGTGTGAAATGGAGTTGGCCTGGGCCTTCGAGATGAGCTGTGTGTGCCACGGATGGCAGAGTCAGAAGGGGAGCTGCTGAAACACTTTGGAGCCCAGAAGATTGTGAGTAAATCCCAGGTGTCCAGCCTTGAGCCACTTTGCTGGACTTAGGTTTTGTTTGAGAGTGCCCGATTCTTCCCTTTGAAATAAGACAGTGCTTGTTTTGGATTTGACAGCAGCCCACAGTTAAGAGACTTTTTATAGGCTGAACTTTTAAGTGTTTGGACATTTTAAGGACTGTGGGGCTTTTAAGGATGTACTGTCTTAGATTGTGTTTAATGTTAACATCATACTTTGAGGATAAGAACTGGAAAGGGGGTCGTTTAATAGTGATGTGTTTTGTGTGTCAAGTTGATAAAGGCTCAATTGTGCTGGATAGCTTTTGTGCCAACTTGACACACCTGGGTTGAGGGAGCCTCAATTGGGGAATTGGCTCCATTGGATTGGCCTGTGTCGACATCTGTGGAATATTGTCTTGATGGTCGAGCAGTGTGGGAGGGCCTAGCCCACAATGAGTGGTGCCACCCTGGGCAGGTTTTTGTTTATTGTATAAGAAAGCAAGCTAGTGAACAGCATTCCTCCATGGCTTGTGCTTCAGCTCCTGCCCTGAGTTCCTGTCTTGGGCTCCCTAAGTGATGAGCTGTGATCCAGGAGATGTAAGCTGAATAAACCCTTTCCTCCCCAAGATGGTGTAGGTCAGAGTGTTTTGTCACAGCAATGGAAGACAAATTAGAACAGGTCCTATACTATTTTGTCTCTAAGATTCTCCTTTGGAAGCTTATACAATAGTAGGTGTCTATATCTTTCTCAAACACCTTTAGCATCACTTACCACCAAATTTGATTTTAAGGCTCTATCCTCTCATCCTTCCCCCTACTTTAAACCTCCTTCTTGGGAAGGATGGAGAAGAAAGTTCTTAAAGAATGCAAGATAAAACACAGGTAGGCCAGCAATTTTATGCCTAGATTCATATTCAACTCTGTGTGTGTATGTGTGAATGTGTTAATAACATACAAATTTTTTCATAGTAGACTTCTGTATTAGTCACTTTTCTGTTACTGTGATAAAACACCATGACCAAGGAACTTATAAAAGGAAGAGTTTATTTGAGCTTACGATTGATGGTTCCAGGGAATTAGAGTCCATTGTGGTGGGAGGCATGGCGGCTGGAGCTGGAGCAGCATGCTGAGGGTCACATATCACAATGAGCACAGGAAGCAGAGAGAGAGCAACTGGAGACCACGAGGCTTGTTAAACTCACTAAGCCTGCCCCCAATAATGTACTTCCTTTAGCATGGCCACACCTTCTAAGACCTCCAAAAACAGTGCCACCAACTGGAGACAAATATCTGAATACTTACAGCCTATGGGGGACACTCATTCCAACCACCACATTCCACTCCCTGGCCCCCATAGGCTCCTGACCATATAAAATGCAAAATGCATTTAGTCCAACCTTAAAAGTCCCCATAGTCTTTACCAGTTTCAATGCCATTCAAAAGTCTACAGTCCAAAGTCTCTTCTGAGACTCAGGCCAATCTCTTAACTGTAAACTCCTGTAAAATCAAAAGGCAAATTACATACTCCCAACATACAGTGGAACTGAATACACATTCCCATTCCAAAAGGGAGGAATAGAGGCATAGTGAGGAAATACTGGACCAAAACAAGACTGAAAACCAGCAGGGCAAAAACCAAGTCCAGTAGCTCCATGTGCGACTTCTGGGACTTGACTTCCAAAGGGCTTAGATGGCTTGGCTCTTCCAGCTTTGCTTGCAACATACATCTTTCTCTTAGGCTGGTACCACTCCCTGTATGCAGCTCTCCTTGGCAAATATCTCACAGGTCTGGCATCTCGAATGTCTTCTTGGGGTCTCCACTGCCAACCAGGCTTCACATTCACAGCTTCACGAAATGCCTATCAGGGCCTTCTTTATGCAGGGACACCCCTGCTGCACTCTGCCTGACCTTGGCAGCTCTCTGAACCGTGGAGGAAGAACTGATGACCCCTTCACTCTTGCAAACTTCATGCCTCTAAAGCCAGCACCATGTGAAAGAAACTGCCAAGTTTGGCTGCAATTTCGGGATGGAATCTCTCCTACTTTAACCACATTTGCAATTTTTCTCTGCCCTGGACTTGTTGGAGTAGAAAACACTTTCAGTATTTTCCTTTCAAAAGCTGGATTAGCTGAGTGTGGTCTTGCCCTGAAGGTACTGATTCTTTTGTTTACTTTTAAATCTCCAGGTCTCTCCTTAGTCACTTTAGTCTCCTTATGAAAGGGAGCCTCTCCTTCACATGCCTTGGCCCCACCTTTAATCTTCCTAGTGTACTTTTCAGATCCAAACTGTACATTCTGCATTTCCTTCTGCCCCATTTGCTCTTTTGCACTGTAGATCTGTACAATATTCACCATTAAAAGCCACACCACCATTTCTACGTTAGGCTGTCTTGAAATATCCTCCACCAAAAACATCAGTCCATTGCTTTTCAACTTAGCATCAGGCAAGCATTTGGGCTGCGGGAAAACTGCTGCCAGACTATCAAAATATCCCAGTTGCTGCCTAAGTCTTTATTTTCCCCTGGAACCACATTTTTTGCAGCAATGGTTTCTTCCAGGCTTCTACTAGAATGGCCCCTTAAGCTCTGCTTACAGTAGTCAACAGCTTAATAAGTCAACAGCTTTTCTAGCCCAAAGTTCCAAAGTCTTCCACATTTCTCCAAACATCCACATGGTCAGGTTCTTCACAGCCAACAGCCCACTCTCTGGTACCAAATAACTGTATTAGTCACTTTTCTGTTGCTGTGATAAAATACCATGACCAAGGAACTTATAAAAGGAAGAGTTTATTTGAGTTTACTATTGACGGTTCCAGGGAATTAGAGTCCATTGTGGCGGGAGGCATAGTGGCTGGAGCTGGAGCAGCATGCCGAGGGTCACATATCAAAATGAGCACAGGAAGCAGAGAGAGAGAGCAACTGGAGACCACGAGGCTTGTTAAATCACTAAACCTGCCCCCAATAACGTACTTTCCTTTAGCACGGCCACACCTTCTAAGACCTCCAAAAACAGTGCCACCAACTGGAGACAAATGTCTGAATACTTACAGCCTATGGGGGACACTCATTCAAACCACCACAACTTCTTTTTTTCTTTTGTAACAGGCAATATGTCAAAACAATCCAAACCTACAACAGTGTGATGGATAACTCTTAGTGTAATCATAATAGGAATGCTACAGAGAAGGAATGGGAACATAGAGCAATACTCAGAAGGTCCAATGCAGTCCACTGCCTGTACAAACACAAATTATGATAGAGCCAACTCACTTTCTTATGTTGTGAGTGGATGCTTTTACACTTGAGGACAGAGTTGAATAATTGCAGAAAAGACTGGCCTATAAAATACAGAATAAACATTCTCTGACTCTTAAAGAAAAAACTTCCTGGCCCCTGCAATTTAGAAGTCAAAATATCCTTTAATCCTAGCACTTGGGAGGCAGAGACAGGCGGATCTTTGTGAGTTCAAGGCCAGCCTGGTCTACAAGGTGAGTTCCAGGACAGCTGGGGCTACAGGGAGACCCTGTCTCGAAAAGACCAAAAATAAATAAATAAATAAATAAATAAATAAATAAATAAATAAAAGTCAAAATAAAGAAACTGAAAAGGTACAATTTCTGAATTAACTTAATTAACATTAAGTTAATTCAGAAAGTTTAATAGTAAGAGTATATGAGTGATATAGGTCAATTCATTTAAAGTTCATAAAGAAAAAAAGAGCAAAAGTAAGGGTGGTGATAGAAGTCTGGACAGTGGCTACTCAAGGAAGAAAGGCTCAGATCATAAATGTCTCAGTATGTGGAAAGTACTGGTTGGAGTTTTGAGTCCTTCATCTAAATATTGATCATATGAATGTTTTCATTTATGATTATCAGTTGAATTGTATGTTTAATATATGCTTTGTCCATATTGCATGTAAAGCTTCAACAATGAATTTACATAACTGGTGCCTAGAAAGTAGAGTAAGGAGACAGAACATAAACCTTATGGAACAGGAGAATCAGACATGGGCCACTCGCATTACAAACCTCTGAATTATTCATTATCCTGTTTTAAATAAACCGTTTCATATTTCATCTCCCTTCATAATTTCAATTCTTTCTTTTTCCATTCCATAGTTCACTGCAAGTCTTGCCTTCTATCTCATAAGTAAAAATGAAAGGGTCTGAAAAGTTCTCCCAAGAGCAGTTCTCATAGTAAGTGCCAATTGACTTGCAGCTCACCATCAACTAAGCGAGAACTTGCCCTCGGTTGTTAGCCTTCCCATTCCTGCAAGGACTCTGCTCCTGGGAGTTACTCCCCTGCTTCATAGTCATGCTCCATCCCCACCCCGTTCTTTTCTCTGGACATCCTGAGGATTAAGCATGACATAATATCTGAACCAAAAAAAACAAAAACTCAGAAACTTACCCTCACCTCCTTTCAGATTCTTGTGCATCACCTTAGAGCCAAGCCCCCAGGAGTTTTGTTAGGCTTTGTTTTTTCCAATGTCTCCATCCTCCTGTCATTTCCACGAGTCTTTCATTTGCAGGAACTGCTGCCTCTTCACTGCTCTGGTCAAGGTCAATGCTGACAACCATCTTCACATCAGTCATGGGGACTTTAATAAAGAAACAACAAACAAAAAGCCAATAAAGGAAAAGGAGACAATCTTATAACTGGTGTTTGGTGGCTGTCATTAAAATGAAGTGAAAATGAACTTTGCAGTAGGATCGAAAGGTTATTCCTGGACAAACTGTCAGCCCATGAAAGGAAACAGCCAGAATTGACCAGAGTCCAAGACAACAGCTCCAGAGAGAGTGGACTGTTTTGCCTCTCATCCACCTGTGCCCCTTTTCTAAGCCTAGGGAACAATCTGCGGAAGAGGGGGCATGGTAGAATGTAAGGGCTGCGATTGGGGTGAATGGTGAAACTACAGCAATGTAGTCTGGACACTCATTTGATCAACTTGATTGAACAAACAACCTGTCACCCCCCACTGGATGGTGGGGCTGTAGGTGTTTGGGCACAACAGCCTGCAGATAGGTTTTGCATGAAGGATGCTTGTACTCATGGATTATCACTTATAGCTAAAAATGAAAAAAAAAAAAGAGAGAAAGATGCAGGACAGTTATGGCAGAATGCATGATCTGGGATGGGGTGGGGGCCGGGGCCCGGGAAATGTGCCTGAACTGGATTGGAAAATCTTTATGATGCACCCAAGCAGCGATTCAACAAATGACGTGTAACCTACTTCAATCAGGGTTTATTCGTACTTTTTTTGTTCTGTGCTACAGCCCCCTGCCCAGGCCTATACAGGAAGCGTTTATTGAGCTTATGATTGGCAGATCCAGGGAATTCGAGTCCATTGTGTCGGGAGGCATGGAGGCTGGAGTGCCACCGCGGGTTACCTCTCGCGCCGCGACCGGAAGAGACCGAGAATGTAGACCCTGCGCGTTGTTCCCCTCGCTACTGTCTGCCCCCCTGTACCACCACTCCCCCGCCTGGCCCCACTTAAGACCTCCAAAAACAGCGCCACCAACTGGAGACAAATGTCTGAATACTTACAGCCTATGGGGGACACTCATGCAAACCACCACATTCCACTCTCTGGCTCCCATAGGCTCCTGACCATATAAAATGCAAAATGCATTTAGTCCAACCTTAAAAGTCCCCACAGTCTGTACCAGTCTCAATGCCATTCAAAAGTACATAGTCAAAATTCTCCTCTGAGACTCAGGCCAATCTCCCAAACTGTAAGCTCCTGTAAAATCAAAAGGCAAATTACATACTCCCAATGTACAGTGGAACCAAATATACATTCCCATTCCAAAAGGGAGGAATAGAGGCATAGTGAGAAAATACTGGACCAAAACAAAACTGAAAACCAGTAGGGCAAACGCCAAGTCCTGTAGCTCCACATGCAACTTCTGGGAATTGACTTCCAAAGGGCTTACACAGCTCAGCTCTTCCAGCTTTGCTTGCAACATACATCTCTTTCTCAGGCTGGTACCACTCCCCGTATGCAGCTCTCCTTGGCAAATATCTCACAGGTCTGGCATCTCGAAAGTCTTCTTGGGGTCTCCACTGCCAACCAGGCTTCACACTCACAACTTCACACAATGGCCTATCAGGGCCTTCTTTATTCAGGGACACCCCTGGTGTACTCTGCCTGGCCTTTTTGGCTCTCTGAAACCGTGGAGGAAGAACTGATGACCCCTTCACTCTTGCAAACTTCATACCTCTAAAGCCAACACCACGTGAATGAAATTGCCGAATTTGGCTGCAAGTTTGGGGTGGACTCTCTCCTACTTTAACCACATTTGCCATTTTTTTCTGCCCTGGACTTGCTGGAGGATTAGCTGGGAGTGGTCTTGCCCTGAAGGTACTGATTCTTTTGTTTACTTGTAAATCTCCAGGCCTCTCCTTAATTGCTTTAATCTCCTTATGAAAGCGAGCCTCTCCTTCACATGCCTTGGCCCCACCTTTAATCTTCCTAGTGCAGTTTTCAGATCCAAACTGTACATTCTGCATTTCTATCTGCTCCATCTGTTCTTTTTCACTGTATATCAGTATAATATTCACCATTAAAAGCCATGCCACCATTTCTACATTAGGCTGTCTTGAAATATCCTCCACCAAAGACATCAGTCCACCACTTTTCAACTTAGCATCAGGCGAGCATCTGGGCTGTGGGCAAACTGCTGCCAGACTATCAAAATATCCCAGTTGCTGCCTAAGTCTTTATTTTCCCCTGGAACCACATCTTTTGCAGCCATGCTTTCTTCCAGGCCTCCACTAGAATGGCCCTTTAAGCTCTGCTTATAATAGTCAACAGCCTTTCCAGCCCAAAGTTCCAAAGTCTTCCACACTTCTCCAAACATACACATGGTCAGGTTCTTCACAGCCAACACCCCACTTCTGGTACCAATAACTGTATTAGTCAGTTTTCTGTTGCTGTGATAAAACACCAGACCAAGGAACTTATAAAAGGAAGAGTTTATTTGAGCTTACGATTGGCGGTTCCAGGGAATTAGTCCATTGTGGCGGGAGGCGTGGTGGCCGGATCCAGAGCAGCAAACAGAGGGTCACATATCGCAAAGAGCACAGGAAGCAGAGAGGAGCAACTGTAGAGCACGAGGCTTGTTAAGCTCACTAAGCCCGCCCCCAGTGACACACTTCCCCCAGCATGGCCACACCTTCTAAGACCTCCAGAAACAGCACCACCAACTGGAGACAAATGTCTGAATACCTAGAGCCTATGGGGGACACTCATTCAAACCACCACATTCCACTCCCTGGCCCCCATAGGCTCCTGACCATATAAAATGCAAAATGCATTTAGTCCAACCTTAAAAGTCCCCATAGTCTTTACCAGTTTCNTGAAAGATGCAGGACAGTTATGGCAGAATACATGATCTGGGATGGGGTGGGGGTGGGGGGGGAAGGGAAAGGGAAATATGCCTGATCTGAATTGGAAAATGATGTACGAAATGCACAAACCATCAATAAAAATTAAATAAAAAAAAAAAAGAGTTTATTCAAGCTTATGATTGGCAGTTCCAGGGAATTAGAGTCCATTGTGGCGGGAGGCATGGCGGCTGGATCTGGAGTAGCAAACCGAGGGTCACATCTGGAGAAGAGCACAGGAAACAGAGAGGAAGCAACTGTAGACCAGGAGGCTTGTTAAAACTCACTAAGCCTGCCCCCAGTGACACACTTCCCCCAGCATGGCCACACCTTCTAAGACCTCCAAAAACAGCGCCACCAACTGGAGACAAATGTCTGAATACTTACAGCCTATGGGAGACACTCATGCAAACCACCAAAACAGGAAAAGTACATAAGCTTCGGAGGTCAAATGATAGTAGAGAAGGACCCAATGTATTAAAATTGAAACTTGAAAAATCAGTCTAACATGAATACTTCCTCTGAATAGGTTGAGATATTTTAAGTTCTTTGTTATTTACAATTTAAGAGTTAGATTTTCATTTATTTATTTTTATTTTATGTGTATGAGTGTTTTGCTTGCCTGAATTAAGTGCACCTAATGTTATACTATGCCCACAGAGGTAGGAAGAGGGCCTTGGATCCCCTGGAACTGGAGTTATGGATGCCTGTTAGCCTCCATGTGGAAGCTAATCACCAAACCCTGGTCCTCTGCAAGAGCAGATGCAGCTCTTAACTACTGAGCCATCTCTCCAGCCTGTAATAGTTAACTTTTAAAAAAATATATTTGAGCCAGGTATGGTGGCACATATCTTTAATCCCAGCACTCTGGAGGTAGAGGCAGGTGGATCTCTGTGAGTTCAAGTCCAGCCTGGTCTATGTAGTGAGCTCCAGGCCAGCTGGGAATAAAGGGAGAACCTGTCTCAAAAAGAACAACAACAACAAATAATAATAATAATAATAATAATAATAAATAATCAAAGCAAATTACTCTTTAGGGAAAAAAATCTCAAAGCAGGATTGTAGTAACTTGAGGAAACCTGGGTTGGTGTGGTTTTGCAGATGCTGCTGATAATTGAAGAACTGAAAGAGAAACAATATGTTCTTTGAAGCACCGATTGTGCTTCTCCCTGGTTTTCAGAGAATGTCTATTTGAGTTCCTTCTAAGGAGTCATTCTAAGCTTGTAGGGGGACCTGTGGGTTATGAATTTCCTCTCTGGGTTATCTTGGTTCTCTCTCAATATAGATCAATAACACAGACCTCTTCAAATCTCTTCCTGTTTGTCAGAGGGATATTAGGTAGACTTTATCACACAAAGTTGTCCATTGGAAGCAACCGGTGAAAGAAATCATGCTGACAGAAAGCTCTGTGTTATAAACAAACCAATTAAGACTGAAGAACACTGCAGAAAGTACAGGGTGTCTGTAGAGTATTACACAACTGCAGCAGCATGCTTGCCTCCTGTCTATGGAACAGACTTAACCTGTGCTTGGAAGCAACAGCTGAGTCGGTGGTTTGATCAGCACCTGAGGCGTTTCCAGAAGAAGCAGAGGATGATCATATATAAATCCTTATCTTTCCCATATTAAACGAATTTAGCAGGAGCTCTCATTTTTCCTGCTTTCACCCAACTCCCGGGGTCTGTGGTATTTCACTCCACCACTTACTCACTGCTTCCTTGGTCAAGACATTGGAAACTCACTAGCTGGCCCAGAGCAGGTTCCTACAGGTGTCCTTTTAGTCTATAGAGTATGGAAAGAAAGACTAACATGAGTACTGAATTCTGAAATCACTACTCAGTTATCTCATTGCATTTCCTTAGTGTACTAGCCAGAATGCTGAGAATTACGCATGCACAGAGCTTGTCCCTCATCAACTACCCTGCCCTAGGCAGGTGAGATCATGCAAGCACCGTTGCAGACCTGGGCCAATCACAAGGAGACAAGAGGAGAGTGAGAATGCAAACAGTATGTAAACCCTAACCCTGCCCCCAATAAATGAGTCCGTCAACCCTGCCCCCAATAGACGAGTGCGTGACAATTCACCCTCTGTCTGCGTTCACCTGACTCCCAGGGTCTGTGTCTTGACTCTGCATCTCTCACCCCCATTCCTTCATGGTCAGACCCCGAAATTCCCCAGCGGGCCTGGGGGACTGTCTACATCTGGCGCCCAACATGGTTTTATGAACCCCTCCCCCCAGGTGCTGGTGAGGCACTCCCTTCCTTGATCAGTGAGTAGGTCCTCTTTCGTGTTCTTTGATTTTCAACTGGGACATTGTTTTCAGAGTAAGACGGTGAACCCCTATTTTCATCAAATGTCAAGATGAGTTTTCATATCATCTGGAGATGTCTGTCTATAGCAGTTCTCAGCAATTTTGAGATCAGTGTCAAACAGTATTCTTTCTTTACTTCAGGGTCATCATCTTGTGCCTGAAATGACTTCAAATTGTTCTAGTTCTCTCAGCTCTTATTCCTCATCTGGGATAAGATATTCTTGGGATACCCAGTCTTGGCCTCTGCCCCTGAGTTTAAATCTTAGTAAATCAGCTGAGTAACATTTTGAGTAGCCATAAAACATTATTAAGGCATTCCAATAGAAGCAAAAATCAGTATTACTTTTTTTAATTCAACAGTCACATTATTTGGGTGGCTAGCTTTAACAAGGTCTACTAGCAAAATCTTACCCATCACTTTTCTGTGTACTTAGGTATTTCACCTAGATTTAAGTTCATTTACCCCAAATCTACTGAGAAGTATTTACATCTGTAATTTACTCAAAGATGTCCTATTTGAGTACAAATATCTGTAGCCAGCTATGTTGGTATACAGTCCCCATAACATCTCTATATCTTAAGCTTAATCCACCCCTCAGAATTTTATTAGTGTTATGAGCTACAGGTTCTGCCCATTGTCAATCTTGTCTAAATTAAAAGAATGGGCCAGCCAGTCCAACAGCCAAAGATGAAAGATATTGCCTAGAATAAAGAATTACTACTTCAAAGATGTAATAACTAAGAAGATGTAGGGCAGAAAAAAACTCCCAAATCACTGTATACAGCTCTTCTGAACTTTCTTGCTATTACTCCCACTCAGGTTAGAGTATGAGGTCTATAAGCAACCTCATACCATCTCCATTTATATTCTGTTTTTATAGCTTATGTGACAATGGCTGAAGGCTATTCCCCCATAAATCTAAGTTTTGAAGGATCATAGCAGGCAGAAATTACCAAGGGAGAAGTGGGTAAAATGGGAGTAATTTAACTGTGGAGGGAAGAGGGAGGGAGGGAAGGAGGGAGGGAGGGAGAGAGAGAGAGAGAGAGAGAGAGAGAGAGAGAGAGAGAGAGAGAGAGAGAGAGATGATAGATAAATAATGCTTAGCTGGTGCAAAAAACTACAGAGGGAACTATATTAATTTTAAAACCTACTGAAAATTATACATACACTATCTGTAAATGAGTGCATGTGCATATCTGAAATCTGAAGGCCATATAACAAGAAAAACAGCGTCAGACAGGAGAAACACCCTTCAAGTTATTGATCAGGATAGTCCAAGAGATGTAGAAAATTACACAGGCTATTGCCACAGCCATTGACTGATTACCAGAACTTGAAGGTAAGACCTTATTGCTGAAGATGGTATACTTCTAACACAGGACTTGGAGCAATGGAGCTGGAACTGACCTGGAATCCATCTCTCTGAAAACTAGCTGTCATTGTTTTGGATGAAACTGTGCTAAGGGAGAGAACTGATCAGTGGTCCAACCCCAGCTTTAAAGCCTATTAACCACAACAATGACTGGCACAGCATACTACATTGTTGTAGTAGTGGAACTTTTATCTTTGAGGTAGTCAATAGCTATCTAATTGGACTTACAGATCATTCAATGGGAAGAATTCATCTGTCATCTGTGGCCCTGTGTGCTGGATAACTTTAATGTCAACTTGACACACCTGGGTTGAAGTAGCCTCAATTGGGGAATTAGCTCCATTGGATTGTAGAGTATTGTCTTGATTGTTGGGTAATGTGGGAGGGCCCAGCCCACTATGGGTGGTGCCACCCTGGGCAGGTTGTTGTGTACTGTATAAGAGGGCAGGCTGGGCATGGGCCAGGCGAGCAAGCCAGTGAACAGCATTCCTCCATGGCCTGTGCCTCAGCTCCTGCCTCCAGGTTCCTGGCCTGAGTTCCTGCCTTGGGCTCCCTAAGTGATGAACTGTGACCCAGGAAATGTAAGCTGAATAAACCCTTTCCTCCCCAAGTTGGTGTCGGTCAGAGTGTTTTGTCACATCAATGGAAGACAAACTAGAACACCCTGTAAACATAGCCAAATGCATATGGCTGGAAAGGTTATACATATTAGAGGAAACCCTTATTTTGACACATCCCTAGATAAACATAATTTTATAGTATATGCTAAATATGGATCCTTATATTTATAGGCAAATATGCCTGTCACCTAAAAGAAGCTTCTTTTGCAAGAGACTATTACAGAGTTCCACAGCTGGACACTCACAGAGAATAAGTGCCTGTGAGATGCCCAATCTTACAGGAAACATCTAATGCTTACTGAGCATAGTAAAACAAGGGGTAGAGAGAACATTAATCCATCTCTCAACTCTCACCAATGAAGTTCCTTCATGAAACAGATGATGATGACCACAAATGGCCCAATTGTAGAGGGTAAGAGATTGCTGAGTGTGGGTCCCTAGACTGGAGTCCTATGCTGAATTTCATCACCCAGGGCTCAAGGACTGTTATATAAGAGGGGAAGGAAAGATTGTAAGAGCCAGGGGAAGAGGAAACAGAGCCTTACAGACTCCTGGGATTTGCTCATAGGTACCTATCAGCATGCCCAAGAACCCCATAAACACATCCAGACAAAAACCCAGCACAGAACTGGGTAAATGGACAGCAGACCCCAAACTTAGTCAAAGAGCTGTTGAATTAGTGAATAAACTTCATTCTTTATTTCATGAAACAAGGTGAGTTTGTATATTCTGAGGACTTCAGTATGAACTTTATTGATATCAATTGGTTCAATATCCAGAATAAATGGAGTATCTCTCTCTTTCTATAGAAAATCATTACCCATGTGATGAGATATGCAGCCCTGAGAGTCCTGCCCAGCATACACTGGCTTCTTTGAGCAAGTGCAGGTATTATCACTGCCTGTTACACATGCCATACAGTCAAGGCCATGGTAAAATTTTCCTCTTTTTCATGCAGCACCTCCCATAATTGATGCTCAATTAATGATAGTTTATTGAATATATAAGCTTAGAAGCATAATTCTGTGCTGTAATTGATGACCATATGATTGTAATAAAGCTAATTGCCCTTAAATTGACATTCAAATTATGCAAAATATTATTCCTGCTATGAATATGTAAATTAGTTACCAATAATTCATTTTACTCTTAGTTTTATTTCATATTTAAAATAGCTCTCCTTTGATATAGTTTATATCAGAGCTTTTTCTAAAATGTATAACTAGCATCATGAAATGGAGAATTTCTGTATAATAATGGAGATGACTGGCCCCACAGGCAGTGCTGTGTGTATGTGGTTGTACAGGATTCTGTTCTTCTGTTCCTCTTCTTCTGCTCCAAAGAATTATTATAATGTTTTTTTCAGGATTTCTTTTTTTTAATATATATTTTGTACAAGATTATCAAATCTAGACCCGTGTCCCCCACCCTATCCCCCCACCCCACCAGAGTTCATGTATAGTGACAAACATGCTTTTCATCTCTTTCTCAGTCTTTCTCAATATTTTCCATCTGGAAGTTGACTATTATGAGCAGAAGTCCACTGTTTCAGTCAGTTCTTTGATTCAGTCCTTTCTGTTGTTGTTGTTGTTTCCAATATGCATCACTCCCAACTGCTTGGACAAAAGCTCAAGGGGCTGTGCACAAGAAATACTTACAACTAGGTAATTGGCACTAGCATCCACAGATGAGGGATACCATTCATCGTTTGTTTTTCTGGGACTGTGTTACTTCACTCAGCGTGATGTCTTCTAGCTCCAGGCATTTTCCTGCAAAGCTCATGATGCCATCTTTCTTTACTGCTGCATAGAACTCCATTGTGTAGATGTACCACATTTTCTCTATCTACTCCTCAGTTGAGGGGTATTTGGGTTGGTTACAGCTCCTTGCTATTGTGAAGAGAGCTGAAATAAACATGGCCATGCATATATTTCTGCGGTGTTGTGAATCTTGAGGGTACATGCCTAGGAGTGGTATGGCTGTGTCAGGTGGCAAGTTTATTCCAAGACTTCCAAGTGTTCTCCACACTGCTTTCCATAGTGTCTGTATGAGTTTACATTCCCACCAACAGTGTTCCCCTTTCCCCACAACCTCTCCAGCAATTGCTATCATTTGTTTTCTTGATCCTAGCCAGTCTTATTGGAGTAAGATGATATCTTAAGGTGGTTTTGATCTGCATTTCCTTAATAATTAGCGACATTGAGCACTTCTTAAGATGTTTCTCAACCATCTCTAATTCCTCTTCTGTGAAGTCTCTATTCAGCTCTTTGCTCCA
>VZQC01011407.1:0-14033 GCA_009823505.1 Rhizomys pruinosus | reverse complement strand
TTTTTGAGACAGGGTCTCCCTGTAGCCCCAGCTGTCCTGGAACTCACTCTGTAGACCAGGCTGGCCTTGAACCCACAAAGATCCACCTGCCTCTGCCTCCCAAGTACTAGGATTAAAGGCATGTGCCACCACACCCAGTACAATTTATATTTTTAAAGACCTGATGTTTTAACATCTATGGTGATATGATAAATACATATATCTATGGATATATACATATATTATAGCACCATAGATATTATATATACTATATACATATATACATCCCCAAGCCATAAATTGAATCAGATTCAGTCACAGAAAACAAAAGTAAATTAGTTGCATAATTCCATTATACTTAAACAGTTTCAAAATGAAATCATACTAAATGAATAATCTACAAGTAATATTATCCACTGATTAGAACTCCAAATTAACACACACACACACACACATATGCACACACACACATGCACGCGCACACACACACACATGCACACACACACACACACACAAACCCTACCACATAATACATTCTCCACATATGAGCAAGTGGTACTAAGAGAAATTCTACAGCATTCCTTTAAACTAGAAACAGTTATGACACTAATGGTCCTGTGTAAAGAGACAAAAAATAGTCCAGCTTAAACTCTCAACATTTCTCTCCTTCATGCTAATTCATGTCAAAGGTAACTTTTTTTTGGGGGGGGGGCTTTTTGAGACAGGGTCTCCCTGTAGCTCGGGCTGCTGGATACCTTTATAACAGTTTAACAATATTATTTTTATGCTGAAACTCCAAGGATAAATTTGTTAGATGAAAAGTAATTCTATGGAATTCAGTTTCCTATATTATACCACTAAAAGTAAATTTTAAAAGGTAATAATTCATTTTTCACATATCAAAGAAACTGATCAACACTATAAAATTTTAGTTTCAAATAATCCTAGCTTGGGAATTGAGTAGAAGAAATGTCGGATTTGATGGCACTCATTTCCTTATTTTTCACCTGGATTTTCGAATATTTCCAGGACATAAATCTTTCTGTTTTGGAAAACATGGTGGAGATGGAACCCTGGGTCTCACGCATGCATGCCAAGCAAGTACTCTAGTCCTATGATATGGCCCCAGGACCTCGATTTAAAACCTTAACAAAGCTGTTTTCTGCTTGAATTTTAAGAGTCAAGCTTCCTTGTCTTCTCCCATTTCACCAACATGTCAAAATAAATCAAAAAGGTCATTTAGGGTAAAAAAAAAAAAGCTTTCAATAAATGGCAACTTCTTTAAGGAAAACATGATATCTTTTAGCAAAAAAAAAAAATCCTCCAAGTCAGATGATATGTGTATGGTGCAATGAAGACCCCAGGATCTGGAGTCATGAAGAGAAGCATAGCGGACCTCTCACGCAAACACGAGGTTTTGAGGGTCACAGAGACCATCTCGGTCGCTCATATGGTGCTGCCTCAGTTTCAGTGGCGCCCACGACAGCCATTAGTTGTGGCACGATTCTTCGCCCGGGACCAATGGGATCAGAACGACTAAGAGCAGCAGCAGGTAGACTGGCAATGGATTCCGCGCCTGGGCTGTGAGAGAACTTGGAGCTGTGTGTGCCCCATGCACGCGCAAGGCAGAGTCAGAAAGGGGAGCTGCTGCTGACACCGCTTTGGGCTAGAAGTGCACCTGTTCCAAATGCTACGATGGACTGATACATCTCAAGGGGGTCAGGAGCCCATGATGCTTACGGACCATTGCAAGCTCTTTGGTGTTGTTAAGATGTGTCGAAATTCGTTGTCCTCCCGTGGAACATAAGGCCAGTACTTTTTTCGGATTTTACAGCAGCCCACATTCGGTACAGAAGGGCCTTGTGTAACAGACTTGCGTGTGACCACTTTTGTGGGTGGCTTTGCGCATACATTTTTAAGGATGCTGTGGCTTTTAAGGTTTCTGTCTTGGGTTGTACATTAATGATATAATCATATCCTTTGGGGTGAATAAGAACTGGAAAGGTGGCTATGGGCTTTAATAGTCGAGGTGTGTTTTTGTGTTGCCAAGTTGTGACCAAGGGGATCAATTGTTGCTGGATAGCTTTAGTGTCAACTATGACACACCTGGGTGAGGGAGCTCTCAATTGCGGGAATTGGCTCCTTGGATTGGCCTGTGGCCACATCTTGGAGTATTGATATTCGAGCAGTTGTTGGGAGGGCAGCCCACAATTAGTGGTGCCACCTGGGCAGGTTGTTGTGTACAGTATAAAAGGGCAGGCTGGGCATGACCAGGGGAGCAAGCCAGTGAACCAGGAACAGCATCCTCCATGGCCTCGGTGCTTCAGCTCCTGCCTCCAGGTTCACCTGCCCTAGTTCCTGCCTTGGAACTCCTATCTAACCTTGAGCTCCCAAGATTGCATAACTGTGACTGAGAATAAGAACTTTCTCCCAAGTTGGTGTTGGTTCAGAGTGTTTTGTCACAGCAATGGGAAAAGACAACTGGACAGCCTCGGTGATTTTCTTTTCATCCGCACATGTCTGTTTTGAAGTCTGTTGTGAGAGTTCTATATGATAGCCTCGGTGCATGTACTTTCTGTCATACGGGTTCTATTTGGGTATTAGCATTTTTAGATATCTGGGGAAGATTTTCGCTACGTATTATTCTGTGGACAGCAGCTCTGACTCTCACTATATAACTGCAGATCTTGTCTGTGTGGAATCTCCTTCTAATTTGCTTCTTCTATGTCCACTAAGTATACAGAGGTTGGAATTTTAATATAATAATAGTTATGTACCCACCAAGTATACATCTGTCGTGGTGTGAAAATCACTGTTTTTGTGTATTTTCAAATTTTATAATCTTATATTCGTGGTTTATTTAGCTTGTTCTGTGTTTGATCATTCCAGGTCATCTGATGACCTTTGTATCTGCTACTACTGACTGCACTTCCCTGCTTCTGAGGCTCGTAGCTATTCTATTTAATTGCCCTTTTATGCCCTATCTGTGTATATTGGGGAAACATTCTTCAGTCTTTATTTCCCATTCTGGCTTTCTTATTCCCATTTATATGCTTCTGATTTCTTATTTTTTTCGCCGACTAACTTTGGCCGTTTTGTTGAGTCTGTCTTCATAGGACATTGTGTTTCAGCTTTTTTTTATTGTATTTTTGTATGTGTGTGAAACATGGTTCGACCTCCGTCTGTTGTTTGCAGAGAAGTGTGTGTTATGACAGGTCTTAGTCGTGTCAGTGACGAGAGTGCACGCTAGAGGTCCAGAAGAGGGGTCTCTGGAATTTCCACTCCCTTCGAAACTGGTCAAGTCGTAATGTCAGTGCTTGATAATCCGCTGTGATGAGAAAGTTGGATGACGGCTCTCAGCCACATGTGGGTGACTGTGGGGTCGAGAACCGGGTGTCCTCTGGCTAAGAGCAGCGTGCCCTTCTCACACCGCTAGGGTGCCTCAATCATCTCTCAGCCCTTTTTTTTTTTTGTATTTCCATTTCCTTTTGGTGCTTCTCAACCTCTTCCTGTTCTTTGCTTCTCTGGTTGGTTCCTTATCTTTTTTCCAACATGGGATCTTTTCAATGTTTCCACTTCCTTCCGGAGTTTGTCATTCTCTCTCTCTAGGTCTTCATTCGAGAATAATTTTTTCACCAATATATACTCATTTTCTCTTTAAAAGCTTCTCTTAACTCTAGCATCTTTTTAACAGTCTTGGAGACGTATCTCTTATTCAGACTGGAGATGGTTTTAGCGCTGGCTTCTAGTGTGAGACTGCCCCCCATACATACTCCTTAGAGTAATCGCATAGGCATGGTTTCTAACTATTGGTTGCTGCGCTGCCATAGGCCAGGGGGATCCCACTGTGGTAGGGAAGGCGATGTTTAATCTAAGCTTTGATGCCACCCCAGGGCTATGCGTTTGGTAGAAGGCTTGGTGTGGAAGGAGGCATTTGTGTTGCACCTCCTGTGTCGAGATTTGAATATTGGTCCTCCCTCTCTTTTATACTCCCTGGAATCATGCTCGATATTAATATAAATCTACTCTGTCTTAGACTCTGCTACTTGATTTCGGTCTACCACTAGACAGCAGAAAGGTGCAAATTGTACCAAGTGATAAAATGGGCAATCGACCACTTGGGAATGCATCTATGTTTGAGGCACTAGGCAGTGCGGTTCAGGGGGGTCAATCAATTACTATGGGTCCACTTCGAGGCAATTCAGTTTGGGCCGCACCTATAATGATTGGATTGAATCATTTCGGAAATCACCATTATTTTCGTCATCTTGATAATGTTTTGCGCTACCTTAGCGCTTTTATGAAGAAATCTCTTGATTTATTCTGGATCCTTGAATCTAAAAAGCGTTTTCTTAAAGGAACGTTTCCTACAGGCTGTGAGAAGTCACACTCGATCTGTCCTACATCGCTTTACCATTCCCTTTATGTCTCCTGGACATACTGTGTTCGGTGGCGGTCCAGAAAGCAAAGATCCATGTGCAAGGATACACTCTCTGACTGTAGCTGTTGCCGATTGCGAGAACCGGACCTGGGGTGCATATATGGGGCCAGAGGGAAGTTGCGGATGAGTGGGGGACAGTGGCGCGAGGCGGGTGGGGACTGGGGGGAGTGGGGAGGAGGTGCTGTTCGCTCTCGAAGAAATTACTACCTGGCTTCAAGGTAGAAATAACAAAATTCAGAGGAAAAAAAAAGTCTCCTGATAAGTGTAAAAAGACACATAGTTTTGTTCAAACCAAGCGCCCTCCATCTCTTTTATTATATCGTTTAGGACTCCGCTGGGAGGACAATCGCGCCATCCTCGCTACGGGCGCTACACGAAACAATCGAATGGCACGTAAGAGGATCTCAGCACATTGGAACTATCGCACCAAGAGCGCATATACAACCTTTGGGGCGCTGTGTTTTCTGGAACTGCACCCTCGTGCTCTTCGCATCCATCCTCGTGCTTCCTACATTCTACTTATGTTATTGAACTGGGAATAGAAGTCATGTAGGCGACCTACGCCGGCCAAGTTGTGGTGTCACTCCTTTAATCTCAGCAATGTATGGGGGAACTTGCTTCTATCACGATAGGCAAGAGGAAGGCTCTCTTTGGAGTTTGTATGCTGCGAGCGCCTGATGGTTGACACGAATCAAGGTTCTTGTAGTGCCTTCGGGGCACGCAGCAGACGCCAAGTGCTTTCCTGTAGTATGAGTAGATAGTTGTGATCGTAGGCCATCGGTGTGGTACATCTAAGCAGAATAAGGTAAAAAAAGGGGGAGCACCAGTTGGCGGCTTTTGAGCTGGGAGCTCTCGTTCGGTGTGGTGTGTATCCGCTTTCATAATTTCTGCACTTGCGGAGGTGACAGAGGAGCAAGCACAGGAGTGGAGGCCCCATTTGTTCGGTGCGAAGGTGTCGACCTGGCCAGCCTATGGTTGCTACTTGAGTCGAGACTTGTTGCTAACGCTTCACAGAAGAGGAATCTGAGACTCTTTTTTGTCCCCAAGTGGTGTTAGACAAAAGACCAAATACGAAAATAAGGAAACATAAAACTATAACTCTTCTCTCGCCACAGAAAAAACATAAGAGATTAGAGATTATATATATTTAAATCTTATTTATTATTATTTTGTCTTTTAAAGACATATGCCATAGATCTACAATTGTTGAACACTCTTATATCCTTTTTTTTTCCCAATAAGCTTGCTAATCGAAAATCCTGAGTTTTATCTTTAGGAATATAGGGTTTTTTAGAAAATATGTCTTGAGAAAGTAAGAGCAATATAAGACATAAAGCTAAATGAGAGAGACTTGGGATTTCTTCTGTATTTTATGGATATTACAGCATCTCGCCATACTCGGTTTATTAAATTTATACTAGGATTTTTCATTTGCACAAGAAAAATACTTATACAAAGTAACTGAGTCGGCTGAGAGAATGGGCTCAGCAAACAAAAGAAATGGGGTATTTTGTTCTCGCAATAACTACTTGATTCAGCACGAAGCTCTACTAGCGAATATTGGTTCATGCTGAATTCTTCAGGCACCATCACATGCTGGCCGCTGTCATTCACAACTATATGCGTCTATATTAATTCTGAACCAGCATCACACATTGTATCTCATAAGCTGGGCGTCGGTTCTGGGTGGTGCCAATGCAAAATTTATGTTATATCCCAGGCTAAATGCTGGCATGTTGGGGATAGAGATGGGATTTTCACCGTGAGTTCAAGTGCCAGCCCGAGGTTATCGTTACACTAGAGATTGAGACTTGAGAAGGGAGCAAGACTGAACACTGTGCATACAGGGGGTCTGTCATCTAAAAGACAAAACAAAAAAAAACAAAGTGTATAAATATTCTGATATAGATCGACCACCGCCTGCCATAGACAAAGACGGTACCCAGCAGCAAGGAACCTTCTTAATCTTTTATATGCTACATTGGACCAGGGTTCAAATAGTGTTTCTAGAGGAGCTTCCAAATTACAGGCATGGCCTAGTTCTCTGTGCCGCTCAGTGCGCTCTCTAGATATGCCTCCCAGTAACTCCTCGTACTAGGCAATGGGACACACTCATCGACTGAAGACATAAGACAGACACACTTACGGGACCATGACTTGTAGTCAATGAGACCTGGAACTCGTACCGTGTGAAAGAGACCAAACCACTCTGAAGGGTTTAAGTCTGGATTGCGATAGGCTTTAGTGTAGAGCCTAAGATAGCAGCTGCAGACATTAGTGTGAAAACACTGAACATGTGTAGTGTCAGGGTTCCGGTTCAATGGCAGCCCTCTCAGAACGACCCATAAGGTTTTGAACACCTCATTCACTGTCTCAGTTAACTAAGCGTGCTAGTGGAGGCAACTAGTTACGACAATAATTTTCTTCTTGGAGGCAATCATCACTGCGGAGTAAGCCCATACTAGAATGTAGTTGGAGACCTAAAGTCCATTCTTAGTGCGCGCAGCGAGTAACTCCATGCTGTTGGTATTATAAACATAGACCAGATGATAACTGGAGAGGTCATGTTTTACGTCTGAAAACTTCCCAAGCGTCTGTATCCATATCCCCAGGCTAAGGTAACAACTTACTAACTACAAAGAGGTTCCTTATATTTTCTGTGACATCAAACATGGAGCTCCTGGGCAGATAGCAGCACTTCAACTATAACCAAAGAAGCTTCTTTTTGTACAGATGAGATAGTACAGAGTCCACAACTGAACACACACAAACACTGTGAATTGCTCATGCCTAAGCACTCGCATGCTACCTCATGAATACATAGCCAAACTTGACCTCATATTAAATACAATAAGAGACCACACAAGCAATTCATAGAAAGAAAGAGGGTCGATACACACTGAAGGCAATATTAAGTCATGGACGCTCTTAAACGGTGATCGTTAGGCGTAAGAATTACAGCAAAAGACTGTGTGTAACTCAATAGAGGCAGTACAAGACTCTAGGAAATAGCTCATAGAGGCTACTGAAGTGCAAACTTACATCTGAATTACTCATGAGAGGCCACGGCAAGCTGCCATGATTAATGTGTACGACTAACAGCGCCGATGATGAGTGGATACAAGTTAAAGGTTTCTGTCGAATGCGGAGAGTGATAGACAAGACCATCGTGAAATGGGTACTGGAGATATGCACATCTGCGTACAAGCATGTGTGGAGGTAGGTGGCCACAAGAAACATGCAAGCCCAGCTATACAAAAACCCAGCACAGAAGAACTGCAGAAATGGACATGGCTAGAGACTCAGCCTGTGCCAGATACAGGAAAATATTGGCACCTTGATGGAAGCATCAGGTGAGAAAGCCCTGCCTTTGAGCTTTGACGGAAGGTGATCTCCATAGGATTATTATGAGTTTGTTACTAGTACATTCAGGGGTATGTATGTATCTCCGCACTGTACGCGAGTGTAGTGGGAAACTGTAGTAACTATGGTGACATATTGGCTACCTACTAGTGGCAGAATGACAGATGGTGGTGAACTTGTAGCTGTTGATGTGGTCATGAAAAGCAGGATAATATTAGGTCATTTTTAGATGTATATAATTTGATTTGCTTATTGTATATGCAAGAGACACACAAATCAATGAAGATTATTCTATAATAAGTTTCAATCAAGACTATGGACATAGAAAATGTGACCTTGACGACAATTTGAATTAATAAAATGGGGAATATAACTCAAAATAAAAAGTAATTTTTATTTTTCTCTCTTTTCCACAGAGGTCTCCGCTGCCTTAGGGCTTCAGCTGGACCCTGCGACTACACAGAAGTGCGACCGACCTTATGCCTCTGACACAGTCTAGAGATGGTAATCTGGGCTGTGTCGTGCTCCAAAACCGTGCTCACGCCAGCTCGAAATGTATTTTAAGTGTTGTGTTGTTGCCTATTTTTTTTGGTCTTTTGAGACAGGGGTCTCCTGTAGCCACAGCTACCCTCGAACTCACTGTGTAGCACAGACTATACGTGAACTCACTGGAATCTTCCTGCCTCATCATCCCAAGTGCTGGGATTAAAGGATGTGCCACCACCCAGTACATATTTATATTTTTAAAGACCTGATGTTTTAACATCTATGGTGATATGATAAATACATATATCTATGGATATATACATATATATAAAAAAAAAAAAAAAAAAATATCTTATTTATTATAATTATTTAAATACTTTTTATTTAAAAAAAATATTTAATTTATTTTTATATATTAATAAGTGCATATTAAAATGGAACTAGTATCAGTCAGAGCTGCCTGCAAATAGAGTAATATTAGATATGCGCTGGTAATCTCATTAACTTTACAAGATTATTACTAGTGATAATGTAAATCATTAATATAATTGAGAGTGAGATAGTGCCCACGAGTAGAAGTGGGTGTTGAATCTTTATCCCCTGACTTAGAATCAATCTCACGGAGCTCAGCACCACACCACAATGCCACACCCCACATGCAACGCGCGTATCTGACATCTACAAACAATGCACACACACAAACACACACACAAACACTTCACACATAAACCTGGGTTCTCACAATATTGACAGCAGTGTTAGCTCAGAGAAGCAATTCCATGCTTTTCACTGCAACTTCTTTTAAGCTAGCATCGAAGGGTTATGCACTAATGTCTGTGTAAAGAGACAACACGATTAGTCCAGCTTATATCACGCCTCTCACCCATATATTCTCGTCTCTTCATGCTAGTTTGCATGCGTTAAAGGTTTTCTTTTGGATGGTGGGCAGCACTTTGCTATGAGACATGGGTTCTCGCGTGTAGTCGGGGCTGCGTGGCTATACGTTTTATTGAAAGTACCTGTTTAAAGACAAGTATTTTATTTTTAGCTTAATGACATAGATAAGACTCACTAAGGAATAATATATAAATGTCTAGCACTGACCGATTACTTTTGAATAAATAATTCGAGAACCATTAGGTGATTCGTATTACATAGATATACTGTTAGGCCACTGAACAGATAACTTTTTGATTTAGCAAATTAGACTAAGTCAAATTATCACGACATCTCAGAGAAACGAGATAAGAAGCTACTCAATTAAGATTGGCTTTAGATATTACAATACATTCCATATATTCCCCAGCTTGGCGAACTTGACGTAGAGAGATAACTGCTCGGATTTTGATGGGTCACCTCATTTCCTTATCTTCTCTACCTGGTTTTTCGCATCATTCCAGCTGCAATACCTCCTTCTTGTGTCTTGGCATCACCATTGGTGTCGAGGACATGGATACCCTGTGGATCTCATACTGAGGTGCATGCCAAGTACAAAGTAGTTAGCTGTGTGCCTATGAATGGATAGGACCCCAGGATCGAATTAGGTTCTCTATCTAACACATCACACAACGCTAGTTTGATAGCGTAGCTCTGTGAGAGGAGTTTTGATGATGGGAGAAGGTCAGAACGCATGGTCGCTTTGGGGTCTTCTCTCTCAATTCAGTGTGCACGTCAACATTCGCGCAAAGTAAATCAAAGGTAATTTAGGGTAAAAAAAAGCTTCAATAAATGGCAACTTTCTTTTAAGGAAACTATGGAATCTTATCTAGCAAAGCAGGATGGAGAAAGAAAACAGGAATACTCGCAGAGGATGCAAGGATGATCCTATGTGGTATGGGTACTCTGGGTGGATGTCTGTTCATGACTATTATATTTAGTATAATAATAATATTAGGACAATTGAGCTGACTTATATTGCTGATCCACGCTCAGTATATTGGTACCAAGGAAAGCATCTTGGAGATGTAGTCTGAGAGCTCCCAGGAAATAAATAGGAGAAATGGCGAGAACAACTGAGTGAGAAAGAGTAGCACGACTTCGTCGGTGGGTGCGAAAACTATGAGTGAGAATCGAGAAGGTATGGGAGCATAAGGAGAATGTAGGGGATTAGTTGAAATTGTATTGGAATAACAGGATAAATTAAATCAATAAAATAAATAATTTTTTTAAATACTGCACAGTAATAAAGATATGTTGACTGGGTAGCGGAAAATATAAGACTGAAAGTGGGGAACAGGTGTTTGGTTTTTTGTGATGAGAGAGAAGACTCAAATTAGGTCAAAGGATTAAAAATGAATAACCAGAGACGAGAAGGTGGACACAGAAAAGAAGAATTATTTTAGAGTGTGGGTGGGAAGATAAGATGAAAAAGCAGTGTGTCAACAGTGTCACTGCACAGAGGTTAAGCGCGGAGTCCCGCCTGCAGCAAGTCTCCGGGAGACATTGAGCCTGTTGTTGTTCTCGCAAGCTACGAATCTCAGTCCTACGTCTATCATCAGAGCACATGACCTGCTGATGGGAAAGCAGGCTTGTCGGGTTGCATTTATACCTTCCATTTCCTAGGCCTACTCACCTTCCGAAAGCTACTAAACTCATAATGAGAGAACGCTTCTCTCTTCAAATAATTCTATGATATCTGACTCCTGGGTCACGACTTCTGGTGTAGACGTGTTATTTCAATACTCTCAAGTGACTGACTTACAGTGACTTTGTCACCTCAGGAGAACACAAGCCCAGGGCAGGAGTATACCCAATTTATTCATACCAATGAGCATTTCATTCCGGCTCACTCCATATATCAGTGACAATTATCTCTGATAAAAACGGCCGAAGACTGGCAGTTCTGGCTGCACGCTGCCTGGGTATGCCCACATGGGTCTTAGACTCTGATACAATTTTGGGATATTGCGAGTTCCTATAGAAATATTTTGCCTGTTCCTATCATTTATATTTCGTTCCTAATCAGAATACGGTATATAAATTACAGATGATACTCAGGCTTCGAAGTATATCATGGCTTAAACGAACACTGGCCACTTGAATTCAACTCTGTTTATTATGTAGGCTGTAATGGCTTTAAGTGAGTAAACCAATTTTCCAGTGAAATTAAGGACCTATTTGGAGACTATGACTCATCAACCTGTAAGGAGGCACAATATATACCTAACCCTTGTAAGCCCGATATACACGGGTCTATTTGAATGCTGATCTCTTCTAACTATAAGAAACGAACGTTTTCGTTTAAGAATCAGCACATGCTCACGGTATCTGAACTTATCATGTGTGCAGTACTTATAGCTCATTATCCATGTAATAAAAATTAGACTTCTTTAATTTCCACCAATAAAGATTCATTGAATGAACAAATAATTTTGTAATTCTGTTTATTCTATTTCGTATATTGCTCATTTTTGTGTAAGCAACGTTATTTATGTAGAAACAGTGACATATTTTCACATAGTAACACTAAATGGTGTTGATTAAAAGGAACTCACCACTCTAGAGTAACAGATATAAGATAATAAGAGATTCCTAGACCATCAACAAAGCACAGCACAATCCAATGGATACGTAATGTGGTGGGGATAGTATATATATATTCAAGCTTCTCTATACTGTGAAGGTCTCAGAAGGAAATAAATAAGTATCGAAACATTGACTATAGGTAATGCAATAGTAGTAAAGCTCTCATTGAAACATTTTCATATTAAAAGTACATCAACTTGGGGCTGGAGAGATGGCCACGTGGTTTAAGAGCACTGATGCTCTTTGCATCAATGGCTAAAGACGTCTTACAGGCCAGGCGTGCTGTGGATGCTTTAATCCCAGCAATCAGGAGAGGCAGATCTCTGTGAGTTCAAGGCCAGCTGGTCTATATAGCAAGCTCAGGCCAGCGGGACAAGGAGACTCTGTCTCAAAGAAAACAAAGGGAAAACAAAATTNAACTTACTTTGGATAAGCACTGAATGAAATGCCTATAAAGTACTTGGTGATCTTCACTAGGAATCTTCTCCGATAAATCCAGTGCATTCTCAAATGCAGTTAAAAGCTGAAACAAACCAAAAAGCTATTTATATAGCATACATAATGAAATATGTGATAAAGGCCTGAATGCATAAAACTCCCTTAAAAAATTACACCTTCAATTTCTGTCTGGCTATGATAATTCTTTTGTTTGTTTGATTGGCTGGTTGGTTAGTTTTTTGCATATCACTTTGTAGTCCTTGCTAGCCTGGAACTCACTTTGTAGTCCAGGCCAGCCTTGAACTTACGGAAATCCAGACAAGGCCTCCCAACTGTAGGGATTACAGACAGAGCCACCACACCCAGCTTGACCGTGATGATTGAATGTATATGTAAGTTTTAAAATACATTTTAATTCCAACTTGCCAATAGACTGCACTAAACTAAAAAGTAGTAACTATAAATTAAAAGCTTCGTTTTAATAAAACATTCCTCCATTTGTTGCTGTCTGCCACAAGCAGACAGCTACAAGCAGACAGCTAGAACATAATCTCACACATCATAGCTGCAGGTGTTCATGTCATTTTTAAGCCATCTCTTCTGAAACCACTAGCACACTCTCTGGAATGTCTCCAACAGTAGGAAATCTTCAATTTTTTTTTTTTTTTTTTTTGGTCTTTTCGAGACAGGGTCTCCCTGTAGCCCCAGCTGTCCTGGAACTCACTCTGTAAACCAGGCTGGCCTTGAACTCACAAAGATCCTCCTGCCTCTGCCTCCCAAGTGCTGGGATTAAAGGCGAGCACCACCACACCCGGCGAAATCTTGAATTTTTAAGAAAAAAAATAATTGAAGTTGAGTCATACTTTTGGCCAAAATAAAAACCCCAATTATAGAACTGTAATGAAATCACTTCTCTTAATACAAATAGTAACTGAGTTTGGAGAAAATTTTAAGAGGCCTTCTAAATACGTCTTGAGTTAAGAACAGAAATAGGAGACTCCAAGGCAAGAACTTTTAAAGCATAGTAACACCCTCTGTCTAGCTACGTAATTTGACATTTTTAAATTAAATATTCATAACAATAATAAAGTTCAATTAGTTACTTGTCTTACTGCTGTGACCAAATACCGGACAAGAAGCAATTTAAGAGAAGAAGGATTTACTGTGGCTCAGTCTGAGGACACAGTCCACCATGACAGGAAGAGCAGTTCACAACATCTGGCAGTAGCGAGAAACAGTGTACTCCATATGAGCAGATGGGGAAAGAGGATGGTGGGGTAGGAGAAGGCTAGCATTCTAGTCTCCCCTTTTCATTTAGTCCAGGACCCCAATCCATGGAATATCAACCCCATTCAGTGTCTCTTTACACACACTACTCCAGGTAATCTTCTATAGAAAGCACTCACACACACCCAATGGTGTGCTAATGCCTTCAGTATTTCTTAATCCAATCAAGTTGGCAACTAAACATTTATCACAACTCCTAGTATCTCACTACCTCAAAATTTCTTTGGTAATTATAAATTAAAAATCGACATGACTAAATTTCAATGTTCTGATATGCTCAGCCCTCCTTGTTTAATTTCCTTTAAAATAAAGGAAATTTAACCTAACATAACTTTTTTTATTTATTATTTTTTATGTGTATTGAGTGTACTGTCTGCATGTAGGTTGGTGCACCCATGTCATACAATGCCGTGGAGGTCAGAAGAGGGCATCGGATTCCCCTGGAACTGGAGTCAAAGACAGTTCTTAGCCGCCATGTGGGTGCTGGGTAATTATTCCAAATGGAAAATAAGTG
>VZQC01011404.1:0-18993 GCA_009823505.1 Rhizomys pruinosus | reverse complement strand
TGCACCAATCTTTATAAACACAACTCAGCAGGACCTCAAGACACAGATTAATCCTAACACACTAATAGTGGGACACTTCAACAGCCCACTGAGCCCCTTGGATAGATTAACAGGACAGAAAATAAACACAGACATCAGAATTGAGCAATACAATACACCAAATGGACCTCACAGACACTTACAGAATAATCCACCCAAATACCAGAGAATATACTTTCATCACATCACCTCACAGTACATTTTCCAAAATCAACCACATACTGGGGCACAAAAGGAACCTTAACAAATCCAAAAGGATAGAAATTATTCCATGCATTCTCTCAGACCACAGTGCAATAAAGCTCAATATGAACACCAGAATAAGTCCAATTAGCTACAAGAACGCATTGAGACTAAACAACACAATCCTGAATAATGAATGGGTCAGGGAAGAAATAAAGAGTGAAATAAAAGTATTCAGGGAACTGAATGAAAAAGACAGTACAACACAACAAAACCTGTGGGATGCTTTAAAAGCAGTCTTGAAAAGGGAAATTTATAGCCCTAAGTGCCCACATCAAAATAAACCAGAAAGGGAACAAATAAACGATCTAACACTGCAGCTAAAACACTTGAGAGACAACAAAAATGAACCCTAAACCCACCAGATAAGAAGAAATAAAAATCAGAGCAGAAATCAATGAAATAGAAACAAAGAAAACAATACATAAAACCAAGGAATCCAAATGTACAGACCTCTAGCCCAGTTAACCAAAAGAGCTAGAGAGAGAGAGAGAGAGAGAGAGAGAGAGAGAGAGAGAGAGAGAGAGAGAAAGCAACTCCAAATAAGTAGTACTCATGATGAAAAGGAAAACATCACAACAAAGAAAAGATCCAGATCCAGACGGGAGTACTTTAAAAAAAATCTATACTCCACTAAATTTGAAAACCTAAAAGAAATGGGGCTGGAGAGATGGCCTAGCAGTTAAGAGCGACGACCACTCTTGCAGAGGATCCGGGTTCGATCCCCAGCACCCACATGGTGGCCGAGAACCATCTGAAACTCCAATTCTAGGAGAACTCCAGTTCCAGGGGAATCTGACACCCTCTTCTGACCTCTGCGGCATTGCACGACATGGGTGCACAAACTTGCATGCAGGCAGTACAGTCATATACATACAGAAATAAATAAAAAATTAAAAAAAAGAAAACCTAAAAGAAATGGATGAATATCTGAAATCTTGGGAACCAACAAAGCTTAACCAAGAATAGACTGACAGTTTAAACTGACCCAAAATATTTGGGGATATTGAAGATGAAATTAAAATCTTCCCAACTAAAAAAAGCCCTGGTCCAGAGAGTTTCATGGCAGAATTCTATAAACCATTTAAAGAGGTCCTACAACCACTGACACTCAAAATGTTTAGAAGGATAGAATCAGAGGGAATTTTTCCCAATCTCCTTCTATGAAGCCAGCATCACTCTAATACTAAACTAGGCAAAGATGCAAGCAAAAAAGAAAGCTAGAGACAAATCTCACTAATGAATATAGATGCAATAATTCTCAACAAAATACTTGCGAATCACATACAGAACCACATCAAAAAGAACATGCATCATGATCAAGTTGGATTAGTACCAGAGATGCAGGGGTGGTTCAACATACGTAAATCAATAAATGTCATAAAACACATAAATGGACTGAGAGACAAAAGCCACATGATCATATCAACTGATACAGAAAAAGCCTTTGACAAGATCCAGGATCCCTTTATGTTTAAATTCCTAGAGGGAATAAGACTGAAAGGAACATTCCTCCACATGATCAAAGCCATATATAGCAACCCCCCTGCCAACATCAACCTAAATGGAGAAAAATTGGAACCATTTCCCTTTAACATGGGAACCAGGCAAGGCTACCCACCACTCCTCTTCAACATAGTGATTGAAACACTTGCTAGGACAATATGACAAGAGAAGGAAATTAAAGGAGTATTAATCTGCAAAGAAGAAGTTAAGCTATCCCATTTTGCAGAAGATATGATAGTTTACCTAAGGGATGCTAAAAACTCCACCAGAAAAATTCTAGAAATGATTGAGAGTTTTAGTAAAGTGTCAGGCTACAAAATTAACCTAAAATCAGTAGCCTTTCTTTACACCAACAATAAACAAGTGGAGAAGGAATATAAGAAGACCTTCCCACTCACAATAGCCTCAAAAATAATAAGATACCTGGGAACAAACCCAACCAAAGATCTCTACAACATAAATTTTAAGCCCCTGAAGAAAAGATTAAAAATGACATCAAAAGATGGAAAGACCTCTGTGGTGGATTGAATGAGTGTCCCCCATAGGCTTTAAGTATTCAGACATTTGTCTCCAGTTGGTTGCACTGTTCTTGGAGGTCTTAGAAGGTGTGGCCATGCTAGAGGAAGTACGTTATTGAGGGCAGGCTTAGTGAGTTTAACAAGCCTTGTGGGTCCAGTTGCTCTCTCTGCTTCCTGTGCTCATTGCAAGATGTGAACCTCAGCTTGCTGCTCCAGCCCCAGCCACCATGCTTCCCATCACATGGTGTTTTATCACAGCAACAGNCCTATAGCCCCAGCTGGACTGGCACTCCCTCTTGTTAGGGGACTGGGCTTGGCCTTGAAATGACAGAGATTGCCTGCCCCTCTGCCTTCCAAGTGTCTGGGATTAAAGGGGGGTGGTTGGGGGGGGGGGGGGGGGGGGGGGTGGGGGGGGGTGGGGTGGGGGGGGGGGTGGGGCGGGGGGGGGGGGGGGGGGGGGGGGGGGGGGGGGGGGGGGGGGGGGGTGGGGGGGGGGGGGGGGGGGGGGGGGGGGGGGTGGGGGGGGGGGGGGGGGGGGGGGTGATGCCACACCCAGCTCTTTTTTTTCAATTTTCAATTCATGATATATTGTGTTATAAATCTGAATTATTTTTGTTTTTTTTCTAAATTTATTTTATTTTTTGTTACTTTTTTTTTTTTCTGTTTTTTTTTTTTTTTTTGAGACAGAAGGATGTAGAGTCTCACTATGTACCTCAGACTGGCTGTAAAGTTGGTAATCTTCCTGTCTCGACCTATCAAATTGCCAACATGAGTAGTCTGATTAATTATTTTTGCTGTGGAAACTATATTAGATTTAATAAAATGTTATTTATTTTCAATATGGCACAGGTTTATATTGTTCTTTTAAATGCAAAATAAAATTTGTCTCAGTTATAATTCTAATATAGAAAATATAAATGTGAAAAACTAAAATCCATATATTTGCGGGGTACTCACTTATTTTTCATGTAAGTAGAGTCTCAGAACAGATTCTGAACTACTGATTTGTATTTTACTCTAGTGATCTCATATAATCTTGTATGTTATATGTTGATCTATGTAATTTTTTTAAAGATGAGTTGAGTGTGTCCTAGTATAATATACTACGTGGCTTTTTAACGAATACCATTTGTTGGGGCTGGAGCGATTGCTCATTGGTTAAGAGCACCAAACTGCTCTGAAGAGAACTCGGTTTCAATTCCCAGGCACCCAGATATGGTGGCTAAGAAATGCCTTTAACTCCCTAGTTCCAGGGGAATGATGCCCTCTTCTGACCTCCACAGCATTGCCACCACATGGTGAAACCTTAACCTACATTGCAGGACAGTTACACTCAGACACATAAAAAAAAAACTTGATAAAAAAGAATACCATGTAAAGAGAAACCTAGACACAGAGGGAAACTGTCATGTAAAGATCCAAAATCTGCTGACAGGAGCAATAGAACTACCAAAAATTAGGACACAGGCTTGTAACAGATTCTGTTTCAGTGTCTTCCAAAGGAACATGGCCCTGTTGGTATCTTCATCTTCATCTTCCAGCCTCTAGATGAGTGAGATTATATATGTCTTATTTTAAGTTATTTAGTGTCTGACATTTTATTTGTGTCATCCTAGAAAAATATACTTCATTTACTTTAATCTTGAAACAAATCTGATGATCCAAAGTCTATATGTTTAGTTTAGAATTCTCTTGAGGTTCATTCTCATGTGCATAGCGGGGTTTTAAAGATTGTTCCTGAAGATTTCCTTGTATCCCTTATGATCAAATCTGCTCTATCATTGTATTTTCTTTCTGTAACTTTTCTGTGACCTTTCTTGATGTCTTCTTCCCTCAATTTCTACATGTAAACAATCGTCAGAGACAGTTTGAATTTTCAACACCCTTCTTGTAATGGTTAATTTTATATGTCAACTTGGTTGGGCCTATGGCTCAGATATTTGGTCAAACATTATTTTAGATGCTTCCATGAAGTTATTTTTAGAAAATACTAACTTTCTAATTGATGGACATGAAAAAAGCAGATTCAAACAGCTCGGGTACATTCAGGATGGTATGACCATAGACATGATAATTAATGTATATGGGCAGAGTGATCTATTATTATTTTTAGAGTACTAGAAATTAAAGGGCAAAAACATTGGAACTCCAAACATCCTATTTGATTACCCTACCGTGTATTCCTTGAGAACAATTTTTTTTTTTTTTTTTTTTTTTGTGTGTGTGTGTGCATATTTTGGAGTGAATCATTTTGGAAGGAATAACAAGAACAATAAGAGGACTGGGTCAAAGAATGGACTGATAGAGTTAAATTCCGCCCAAAACAACCAGAAACCGGTGCAGAGAAAAAGATACAGGAAATGGAGGCAGCCCAGAGGCAGGAACGGGGGGAGGGTGCAGGGAAGAAAAGGAGGGGAATGAAATTCTAAACGGGAACGAAAAAATGATGTATGAAATACCAAAAAGGCATAAAAGTAGTATATTGATTTAAAAAATGAAAATCAAAACCAAAAAAAAAAAAAAAAAAAAAAAAAAAAAAAAACGAAAAAAAGAAAAAAGAAAAAGCAAATTGCACCACTCTTTTGTGGATGGACCTCATTCCATCAGCTGAAGATTTAAATAATAGGGAAAGACTAATTTTTCCTCAAACGAGAGGGAAATCTTCTCCATCCGGACTCCTGAATTTCCTGGATCTATAGCCTCTGAGGCATCTTTACAGAATTTGGACCTGCCACACTCTATAATCACAAGGATCAAAATCTTAAAATGGTCTTTCTCCTGTCTGTCTGCCTTGACATACAGAAAATGGTATACAATAGATGCCATTAATGTTATTTGTATTGATAGTGGCAAAGATATGTACAAGGATTTTGTAGTTAGACTACATTTTCATTTCAGTGCCTGTACTTCCAAATTTTTTCCTTCCTTTTGGCCAATATTCTTTGATTTCTATGACACTCAGTTTCTTATATATAAAATGAGATAAGTAGAGTAACTACCTCATAGAAATGTGAGGATTTACTTAAAACATTTCTTCGAATAACGTAAATCTTTAGACTAGTATTTGCCTATATGGTCACTATAATAAAGTGCTTGTATTTTTACAATTCATATATGTTATCTTATTTATATCAAGATCTCTCTCCTCTCTCTCTCATCTATCTATCTATATATTAGATATATTATATAATTAACAAGTGCGTCAATGTCACTCAATTACTGTGTGTCTGATCATTTTGTTTTGTTTTATTTAATATTCTTGGAACGGGTTCTTATAGGCGGGGGGAGGAAAGAAGGGGAGGGTTATCTCGGGTGTAAAAGGTCCATCAGCAAGAAGATCGGATGAGAATATTGTCTGAAAGAAAAGGCTAGGGTTCCGGTCGTTAAAGTGCGTGGAGAAAAATGGGTACAGAGCCCCTGTGCTTTGGCAGTGGTCCCTGAATACCCCCCAATCGTTTGACATGAATGGCCTTATATAGTGATCCTCTTTTCTCTACTTCCTTAGTACTGTGATTACAGCTCTGTGCTACCATTCTGCCATTATTTTGCCTTCTCAGCTCTAAAAAATGTGCTCAAGCTACAATATCTACTTCTAATATACTCCCATGCTTGCTCAGTAGAAAACACTTCCTGGACACTAAAGTGGATACACTAGCATATTGTATTTTACCTCACAGATGAGCAAGAAAGTTGTGCAATATTTTTGTTCAACTGATAATGATGTTGTCAATATCTATTATGACCTCAAATGTTCAAACCCCTAAGGAAGAAAGTTGTCATAGCACTGTCAACAGATACATGCCAACTAAGTGGAACCAAAGTGTGAACCTCATCTCCTGTTTCACTTTTTTACTTCCCATCTCTTTTTTGTTGTCACCAAGCCTGATCTAGAATATAATATAATGAGTAAAATAAATGAACGGAAAGGTGATTTCACCAATTTAATACCTTGTATTGGTTACCAAAATTCTCATGTCCTCAGTGTAGAATGAAAAGAACTACAAATGGTAATTAGAAACAAATTTGACATAAGAAAGTAATAATGATGTGAATTTTCTATCAAGAATAAAATGATTGTGGCCAGGAGGTCAGCCGGGGTGTACACTCTCCGTGCCCAACTCCTCAGGTTGGTCTGTGCCCTGCAGGCCCATAGGTTGGTGGGTGGCCCAACTCCACAGGCGCACCCAACCATAGGACCATAGAGAGTATCTGCGTGCGTGGCCAGGAGGCCGCCAGGGGTGCACACTACCAGCGCCCAACTCCTCAGTTTGGTCTGTGCTCTGGGGGCCCATCAGCGGGTGGCCCAACTTCACAGGGACCACCCAAACCTAGGACCATAGAGCGGTCTGCCATGTGTGGCCAGGAGGCCAGCCATGGGTGCACACTATCAGCGGCCCAACTCCTCAGGTAGGTCTGTGCCCTGTAGGCCCATCAGCGGGTGGCCCAACTCCACAAGCACAGCACAACCCTAGGACCATAGAGAAGATCTGCATACCTGGCCAGGAGGCCAGCCAGATTCCATTAGCACTGCCCAACCCTAGGACTATAGAGAGGATCTGTGTGCATGGCTAGTAGGCCAGTCAGGGGTGCACACTCTCCGTACCCAACTGCTCAGGTCGGACCGGTGTGTGGGCCAAAGTGTTCAACACCCCTCCCCCCGCTCAAGCTACATATATTGAGGTGGAGAGTATAAACTGCTGGTGCTGAGGTTTAATGCTGTTGGGAGTATCCAGCAGTGTCAGTGACTCAAGGCTACATAGCCAAAAATGAGGAAGAAACCACCAGGAAGCAAAACTGAGTTACCAACCAGTCCTGTATATTAACATTTGAGATTACTAACAGAAGGTAAATAAAGGGGGCGAAACAAACCAAACAAAATAACATGCCAAAACACAAGGGAAAAACAACAATATGGGAAAAACTCAAAATAAAACCCCACCGAACTCAACCATCCGTAGAGATCTTAACAATGAATCTTCCTGGAAGGGACGAAACAAGATACCGGACCTTAGAGAAACAATTTTAGACATATTCAAAGAATATAAAGAACAAATCAGAGAACTAAAGGGAGAGAACGATAAAAATTCATGAAGGACTAGAAGGAAAGAATGATAAACTGTGGAAAGAACTAAAAAGAGAGATGGATAAACTCAAAAAGAACTGGAGGAAGAGAACTACAAACTCCAAAAAGAACTAGCGAAGAGAAAATACAAACTCAGAAAAGACACTAGAGGAAGAGAATACAAACTCAGAAAGAACTAGAGGGAGGAATGACAAACTCCAAAAGAAACTAGAGGGAAAGACTGACAAACTCCAGAAGGAATGTGGAAAAATTGAAAAATAGTTGAAAGGAAAAAGAAGCTGCCCCCAACCAAAAAACAGCAAGCAAGGAGCTACAGGACAAGAATAAAAAGCTCCAAAAGGAAGTGGAAATACTGAAGAAATCACAGGATCTTGAAATAAAAAAAGAAAATTGAACCTTCATCCAATCAGCAGGTAAAGATGGGAGAAAGCCTCAGAAGCGAATGGAAAGAAGACAAAGGAATATCAGGCCTTCAGGATAACACAGCACAGGTAGAAACCTCAAGTAATGATTATGAACAATTAAAAAAAAAACACAAGCGTGGAAAAACCAGGAAATGTGGGACACTCTGAAAAGACCAAACCCTCCACATCATAGGGACAGAGGAGGAGAAGAATCCTAAGAGAATGGTATTGAACAGCTCTTCAACCAAATAATAGAAGAAAACTTCCCCAAACCTGAAAAAGACAACCCATAGAAATACAAGAAGCACCACAGAACACCAAATAGACAGACCAGAAAGAATCTCCCCAAGTCATACCATAGTTAAAACACTGGATGCACAAAACAAAGGACATAAAATTATTAAAGGCCACAAGAGAAAAAAAAAAAAAACAAAAACAAAAAAAAAAAAAAAAAAAAAACAAGTTACCTATAAGGGGAAACCCCTCAGAATCTCCACCTGACTTCTCAGTGCAACCCATGAAAGCCAGAAGAACTAGACCAAAGTATTCCCAGCCTACTAAATGACTTAGATGCCATAGCCACGGATTATTATACCCAGCAAAAATGTAATCATAGTTGAAGGAGAAAGAAAAAAATTTTCCGGATAAAACAAAATGAACGAAACACATGCAAAACGGCCCAACACTTCAGAAAATACTCGACGCAATTCAAAGAAGAGCGGAAAGACTACCCTTAAGCAACCCGAGAGAAAATTACCAAAAGCATAACCGAGTAAATAAATACCTAGACCAAGAAATGCAAACTAAAAATAATTTGAAAGGGACAAACAACATGCATCTCTCAATAATACCCTTAAATACCTTAATGTTTAAACTCCCCAATCAAAAAGGTATAGACTGGGAGAATGGATTAGGAACAAGATTCCATCTATATGCTGCCTCCAGAAACCCATCTCAGGCCTCCAGGACAGACAGCACCTTAGCGTGAAGGATGGAAAAAAACATATTCAAGCAAATGGTACCAAAAAGCAAGGCAGTCAGTATTGCTATTCCTAATATCAGACAAACCGAACCTCAGAGTAAACATAATCAGAAAAGACAAAGAGGGCATTATATCCTTAAAATGGAACATTTAACCAAGAAGATCTCACATTCTCCAATATCTGCATCAAACTCTGGTGCACAAAACTTTTATAAACACAATCCTTCATGACCTCAAGACACAGATCAAACCCAGCGCTAATCGGTGGGGGAATTCAATACCCTACTGAGCTCCTTGGATAGATTAACTAGACAAAAAAATAAACAGAGAGACATCAGAACTGAACAATCAATAAACCAAATGGACCTCAAATATCTACAGAATATTTCCTCCAAACACCAGAGAATATACTTTTCTACTCAGTGCCCCATGGAAACATTCTCCCAAATTTGACCACATATGGAAACAAAAGAAACCTCAACACATAAAAAAGATTGCCATTATTCCACGCATTTCTACAGTAAACCATGTGCAATAAAGCTCAGTTTTAACACCAGGGTAAGCCCTACTAACAATGAGAACACATGAGACTAAACAAACACAATACATGAACATGAGTGTGTCAGAGACGCAATAAAGACTGAAATAAAAGCATTCATGAAACTAAAGGAAAATGACAATATGACACCAGAAAACCTGTGAGGATACATTAAAGTAGTCCTAAGAGGGGAATTTATAGGACCTAAGTGCCCACATAAAAAAAAAAAAAAAAAAAAAAAACAAAAAACCAAAAACCGGAAAGAGAACAAGTAAACAATCAAACACAGCAGCTAAAACACTTGAAAGACAAACAACAAATGAACCCTCAATCCAACAGACAGGAAGCAATAACAAAAATCAGAACAGAAAATCAATGAAATAGAAACAAAAGAAAACATACAAAAAACATCAATGAATCAAAGAGCTGCGTTCTTTGAGAATATAAACAAAATAGACAGACCTCTAGCCCAGCTAACAAAAAAAACGAGCAATCCAACATAGCATTGTATGAAAGGGGAACATTATACCCGCTAAAGAAAAGATCCCGACAAACACGGAGAATCTTCAAAAAACCTATACTCCACAAAATTTGAAAACCTAACCCTGAGAAATGGATGAATATCTGAATCCTGGGATCACCAAAGCTTAACCAAGAAGAGACTGACAGCTTAAACAGACCATAACACTTGCGGAAATTGAAGATGTCATTAAAAAGGCCTCCCAACTAAAACAAACCCAGGCCCTAAATGGGTGCACGCGAAACCGAGGAATACATCTAAAGAGGTCTTACAACCATTACATCTCAAACTTTTCAGAAGGACAGCAGAGGGAACTATCCCACTTCCTTCTACAAAGCCAAGCATCACTCTCATACCAAAAACAAGGCAAAGTACACAAACCAAGAAAGAAAAGTATAGACCAATATCATTAATGAAAACAGATTCAAAAATTCTCAACAAAAATACTTCGTCAAATCGCATGCAGACCCACATCAAAAAGATCATCCTCATGATCAGTTTGGATTCATACCAGAGATGCAGGGATGGTCAAACATATGTAAACAATAAAATATATGAAAACACATAAAATGAATTAAAGACAAAAACCACTTGATCATCTCAATTGCTGCAGAAAAAGCCTTTGACAAGTCCAGCATCCCTTCATGCTTAAAGTTTAGAGGGAATTGGACTGGACGGATTATTCTTCAATATACTCAAAGCCATATACAAGAAACCTACAGCCAACATCTTATAACTGGAAAAAAGTTGGAAGGATTCCCTTTAAAGGCAAGAACACAGGGAAGGCTGCCCCTTTTCGCCACTCCTCTTCAATATTAGTGCTTGAAATACTTGCTCGGGCAATAAGGCAGAAAGCGAACTTAAAAGAGTTACTAATGGAAAAGAGGAAGTAAAAATATCCCTTTTTGCAGATGATTGATAGTTTACCTAAGGGCGCTCAAAATTCCACCAGAAAAACTCTTAGAAATGATCAAAAATTTTCAGTAAAAGTGGCAGGATACAAACTAAACCTAGAAAACAGTAGCCTTCCTTTATACCAACAATAAAAAAACTGGAGAAGGGACTATAAGGAGACCTGCCCAATCACAAATAGCCTCAAATAAAAAAAAAAATACTAGTGAACAAACCTAACCAAAGGGGACACTCAATGAACTCTACAACCAAAAAATTAAAAACTCTGAAGACGGAGATTGAATGTGACATCAAACGATTGAACGACCTCCCATGCTCATGGATTGGAAAAAATTAATATAGTAAATGTCCATTCTACCCAAATTAATATAAGATTCAATGAAATCCCAATCAAACTCCCCATGAGCTTTTCAAGACTTAGAACAACAAAAAATCTTCAGCCAGCATGGTGGTGCATGCCTTTAAATCCTAGCACTTGGGAGCAGAGGCAGGCGGATCTTTGTTGAGTTCAAAGCAGCCTGGTCTACAGAGTGAGTTTCCGGGACATCTGGGCTACCGGGAGACCCTTGTCCTCAAAAAAGACCAAAAAAAAAAATCTTAAATTCATATCTGGAAAAAAACAAAAGACCCCCCCCCCCGATAGCTAAAGCAAACCTGAGGGAAAAGTGCAATACTGGGGGGATTCCATTACCGACTTCAAGCTATATTACAGGGCATAGTCATAACGACAGCCTGGTTACTGGCAAAAAACAGACCATTGACCAATGGAACAAAAATGAAGAGCCAAACTTGAGCTCTTACAACTTCAGCCACCTCTAGTAACAAAGTGGCCAAAAAAAAAAAATCTCCCTGGAGGAATGATAGCATCTTCAGCAAATGGTCGTTAGCACAAAAACTGGATCACATTTGTAAAAGGAACAAAATTAAAAACCCCTGCCTCTCACGCTGTACAAAAATAAACTCCAAGTGGATCACAGATCTCAACCTGAAAACCTGAAACCCTGAAATGTGCTAGAAGAAAAAGTCGGCAGCAAAAACTTACAAGACATAGGCCTAGGAAAAGACTTTCAAAATAAGACAGCAGCTACACAAAAAAGGACAACAAGAACTCGACGAGTGGGACCTCATCAAACTCAAAAAGCTTTTGTACAACAAACGAATACAATCAAGGAAGTGAATAGGAAAACCCACAGAGGTGGGAGGAAACCTTCACCATGGATACATCAGACAACCACTAACTTATAACCAAAGAAGTAAGAAAATAAATGACCTAATCAAAAGATGGAGTAAAGAGCTGACCGATCACTTTAAGGATGTTAAAAAAGATGGCTCAGAAAACATCTTAAAAGTGTCACATCATTAATAATTAGGAAATGCAAATTAAACCACTATAAGGTATTATCTCACTCCAATAGACTAAGCCAAGATCAAGAAAACAAAAGACACCCAATGCTTGTGAAGAGGTTGTGGGGAAAGGGAACACTCATCAACTACTGATGAGAATGTAAACTGGTACAACCCTGGGAAGGCATTGTGGAGCACAACTAAAAACTCAAAATGAGCCTACCACCTGACCCCGCCATCCCACTCCTGGGCATATACCCACACGACACCTCCTACCGCAAACATACATGCACAGCTATGTTCAATGCAGCTCTCTTCACAATAGCAAAGACCTGGAACCAACCCCCAAATGCTGCTATATCAACTGATGACTGGATAACATAAAATGTGGTACATTACACAATGGAGTTCTATGCAGCAGTAAAGAAAGATGACATCATGAGCTTTGCTGGTTAAATGGATGAACTTGAAGCAATTATACCACTACGTGACGGTAGCTCAGTCCAGAAAAAAAAAAAAAAAAAAACAGGCGAATGGTTTCCCTCCTTTGTGGATGCACACCAAATCCCCAGTTGTTGCCAAACTGAGCACCTTATTATTAAATTTCGTTTTTTTTTTGCTTTCGAGACAGGGTCTCCAAAAGCGCCAGCTGGCCTGGAAAACACACTTTGTAGACCAGGCTGGCCTTGAACTCACAAAGATCACCCTGCCTCTGCCTCCCAATGTCTAGGATTAAAGGCATGCGCTACACGCCCGGCTATTATTATATTTCATTGTATCTGAAAGAAACTATGCTATTACAATTTAAATCTATAAATGGGCTCTAGACTTGTCCTACCACTTATACTCCCACATTGCACATACCATATATAGATGGAGGCGATGTAGTCATAGTCTAAAAACAAATGTAAAGTTACACGGACTTTAACCTGCATGCAAATTTACTGTTAAAATGTGAATCTCTAAATGTGCAAAGGAATCAAACTAACTACATTATTTTTCAGAATTTTTCATTTTGACTTATTGTGGAGTGTCTATATGCATATTTTAGAATATCTAAAATAAAAAGTATTGATAGCTTTATCGAATAATTTCAGTATAATCCCTGAGTTATTGAAATACCACAGTAATGTATAGTTTACATTATAAACTGATTTAAAAATTTACATTAAATTCTTATAGAACCTTCCAAAAATTACATAAAAACATGAATGTAATTTACAATCGAAACATATATTTCTTTTACCTGCATGAACTTTACTGTTAAAATGTGATCCCTAAACATGTTTTGTAATTAACCTCTAGTTTTTTTCAGACTTTGTAATTCCAATTTATGTGTGGAGTGTATCTCTGCATATTTTTGAGTAATATAAAATTAAAAGGGAACAAAAAAAAAAAAAAAAAAAAAAAAAAAAAAAAAAAAAAAAAAAAAAAAAAAAAAAAAAGGAAAAAAAGACTGAAAAAAGATGCAAGACGGACTTAACACTGCATGGCAGAATCCACAGGCTCTGGCGGGGGCGTCGTGAGGGGTGAGCATGGATGTGGAATGAGTCTAAATTTATTAAGAAATATTTATAGGGCTGGAGTAATCGCCTAGTGGTTAAGAGCACGATTGCTATTGCAGAGGAACCCGGGTTCGATCCCCAGCACCCACATGCAGCTGAAAAAACCGTTCTGTAACTCCAATTCCAGCAGAATCCAGTTCAGGGGAATCCCACACCCTCTTCTGACTCCGCGGCATTGCACGACACATGTGCCCAAACCTAACATGCAGACAGTACATTCATACACATACAAAAAATAAATAAAATTAAAATGTTTAAAAGAAAAGAAATGTATAAAATGGGCTATAAAAATACCTACAAAAAGATAAAATGCTTTTAATCAAAAATTAAATAAGTGAGATTATTTTGCACTTCATCATTCAAAAATTTCAATTTTTTTTTTTTTTGTCTTTTGAGACAGGGTCTCCCCTGTAGCCCCAGCTGGCCTGGAACTCGCTCTGTAGCCCAGGCTGGCCTTGAACTCGAGATCGCCTGCCTCACCTTCCAAGTGCTAGGATTAAAGGTGTGCCCGCCACATGCCCGGCTTCCTTGTTTTTTATATGAAAGATAGAACCTAGGTTGCTGCACATGATAAGTGCCCAGAGAATTCATAGCTAAAAAATGAAATATTTTGATACCTTTCGTTTATATCAATGAGCTGTTCTTCTTCCTTCTGGGTTCCAAACTTCTCCTGTTCAGCTTTCTCTTTTGCAAGTTTTGCCCTCCTGCTCTTCTCCTCAATTTCTTTTTCTTGGGTTTTCTTCAGTGCTATCTCTTTTAGATACAAAATAGGAATGAAACCATATGTCCATTATTTAATTTATTAAAATTAAGTAAAATTTAAAATTATACAGAAATGGAAAAATGTCGGAGCAGCTTCAGCATACATGCATGTTGTTTGTTGACAGAGACAAAAACTTAGACGTAAGCTATCTCTTCTGGCAAAAATATTTGAAGTAATATTTTCAATTCTTATTAATTTGTGCAGTAGAAAACCATGTGTACAGGTGAAGGCTTTGTGAGGAGAACCTTGCTACAATTATTCTCTACTGGATATAACATTAACCAGTCCTAAGACTCATTTTTATACAGCAGATTAGTGCCTCTCTCATCTCTTCATCAGCAACATTATGTTGTAGCAGATGGCTATTAACACAGGGACCCACAACTGCTCAAGTATAGTGAAAACAGGCTGCGACTTCTTAGCACCGAAAGAACACTTCAAAATCTTCTCTGCTTCTCAAGGCTCAGGAAACATTATGGAAGACTATAAGAGCCAGAGGTGGTAGGTGACTATAAAGAAAACACAATTTCCAGAGACAACAGAGAAGTTGTACAAATGAACCCACAGTTCTTGTGACAGCATCCCCAAGACCCATGCAACGGACAATCCAGAAAAAACACATCCCACATGGAGGCAGGGGGTAGACAAGAATCCCCAGCCTTATCTAAGGAACTATTGGCAATTCTTAACTGTTGGGATGGGGAGTGCCAGATTCTGTTATGGGTATGACACCTGACAGGTTGACCATGCTCTAAGGAATGGACTCAAATCCAAGGGCATTTGGGCAAGACAAACCAGATTCCATCCAAAACAATAGAGGGACATGGACGTTTTGGGATGTGGCGTAGTAAGATGTGGAGATGGGGGAGGGGATATGAATATAATCAAAATAAATTGTATGGAATGGATCAATACAATTTTAAAAAGAAAACCAGGGATATCAGTCTTACAGGTCTAACAATAAAAATACTTTCTCCATTGTGAAAATATGAAATAGATTTAATACAGAACCAAAGTAAGTGTTTTATCACTTATTGTACATTTTTCTGTTATGTGCAAAATGGAGGTTTAGAAAACCTACCTCCTAGGTTTTTTGTAAAGAGAAATGAGATATATACGTGATGTGCTTACAACAGAGCTTAATGCATTATAATCAAAGTGTTTTAGTCCATTATGTGGTAGTGGTGTTGCTCTTGGGATGATTACATCTAATGATGCAGGACGAGAAACAATCAGTGGCATTATCATAGTGAAGAAATACCTGTAGCTTAGTAACATTTTATATGCCAAGATCTTTAGAGAAGATAAAACAAATTTCAAGCTTTCATATATGTATCTTGGAATTTCTGGGAACTTCAGTGAATGAGTACATTCCAGCACATGGTATTGGAGAAGTAGAAGGAGTGATACCAGCTAAGATATCAACTTCTGAGGAGTTAAGACAAGTCACTAATTTGGAGACACATCAACTATGAGTTCCTGCTATCTCGATCTTGTTCATTTTTCCCTGTTATGATTGATTGAGTACACTGTATAGCATGTATGTACTACTCTCTCAAAGCTATTTTGTTCCAGAAAGACTACAAAAAGAAGAAAATAAGAAAAACTCAAGAAATGAATATATTACAAAGCTTTGCCTAGAAGAGTCTATACTGAAATCATTTTTGTTCATGTTAAAGGGCACGACAGTTTAAAATACCTCTGAAAATACTTCTAAAAAGTCTCCTGGCTTATAAGGATTGATTTCTTCACCTAAAATCTAAAATATTTGGCCTTCAGTGCTAGCCCCAGTCTTATTGCCCTTGATAGCTGAATGCTCTCCTTTAGGCTAAGAGCACATAATTATCTGGATTATTACATATAAATTTAAAGATTTCCACTTATAGTTAACTGAAACACTAGATTCTTTTTTTTTTTTAATGTTATTTATTTTCGGTATGTGTATAAATGTATTGGTATGCATGCAGGTTTTGCACCCGTGTCGTGCCAATGCCGACGTGGAGTTCAGAAGAGGTTCTCGGCTTCCCCTGGAACTGGAGTTCTCTTGGAACTGGAGTTCTCACGACGGCTCTCGGCCGCCATTGTGGGTGCTGGGGATCGAACCCGGGGTCCTCTGAGAGGTCGGCGCTCTTAACCGCTAGGCCATCGCTCCAGCCGAAAACCCTATCTTAATTTCAGAGCAGCTTCTCAAATTTCAGCACTCTGTCATTTTGGGGCAGATCTTTCTTTGTTGTACTATAGGGTATTGCTGCATCTTTGGCCTCCACCCACTTACATGCAGCAAATATTTCTTGCAACATGTCAAGCAAAATTCTCTAGAGACTGTCAAAAGTCATTTGCAGGGCAAAACTTTTCCAGAATGAGGACTAGTATTTCTGGGAAAAAAATGACTGTCTGATGTTCCACCTTAAAAGAAACATTATATTACCTTCTCCAAGAATCATGGAACACCAACGAATAGGAGAAAGACTTCCATGTTCTGGAGGATAGAGAGGAAGGTCAAGAAACCCTGTCTTATGAGTGTGATGTGGACATGGCACTTGTAAACTAACAACAGTTGCTACTGCCTACATAGGCCATAGACATGCATCCACAGATAGAGACAGCTTATGGGGCCACACCCAGGGGATCTAATGGCAGGAGGAAAAAGAAGTCATTGTTTTCAGTGACATAGCCACTGGCAAGTTGCCCATGCCTTTGGTGGATAGCTTCGCACCTGTGACCATGGAAGTAGCCCTGCTTAAAATCACTGGGTCACGCACCAGGCATTGGTGGTGCACACTTTAATCTCAGCACTTGGAACGGCATGGTGGGTTGGGGGCGGACGAGGGGGCCGGGAGCTGAGATGAGGAGGCACCGGGGTGCGAGTAGGCAATGGCGGATTTTTGAGAGTTCAAAGCCAGCTGTCCCAGAGTTAGCTCCCAGGTAGCAGCCGACTAAAGGAGACCCTGTCTCAAAAAAAAAAATACCAAGGAAAAAAAAAAATCACTGGTCACTACATAAAACAAAATAACAAGAACAAGAACAACAACAGCATAACAACAACAATAACAAAACAGCAAGACTTGAGGCCAGGCTTGATGGTACCACCTTTAATCCCAACACTGTGAGGCAGGAGTCAGGGAGATCTCTATGAGATTGAAGACAGCCTGAATACCATAGCAAGCTAAGCTCCAGGCCAGCTGGTAAAAAAAAAAGGAAACAAAAAAAAAAAAAAAAAAAAAAAAAAAAAAAAAAAAAAAAGAAGAAGAAGACGAAGAAAAGAGGAGGAGGAGGAGGAGAGGAGGAGGAGGAGGAGGAGGAGGAGGGGAGGAGGGAGAGAGGAGGAGGAGGAGGAGGAGATGGGGTTTGGTGAAATGAGGGAGTATCCTGGTGGGGGTGAGAGAAATAAGAGAGGGAGGAGAGGTGACTGTGACCATAATGTATTGCATACACATATGAAATTGTCAAGGAATAATTTTAAAAAAAAGAAACCACATGGTGCCCACTCTGCTAGATGTGTAAACCTCTAAATGATTTTAAATATTTGCCTAAGGTTAGATATTTACATAATCTCAAAGGTAAACAGATAGCTCTTGATTTATTTATTTATTTATTTATTTATTTATTTATTTATTTATGGTCTTTTTGAGACAGGGTCTCCTTTTAGTCCCAGCTGGCCTGGAGCTCACTATGTAGACCAGGCTGGCCTTGAGCTCACAGAGATCCACCTGCCTCTGGCTCCTGAGTATTAGTCTTAAAGGATGAGAAGACAATGGAGACATGACACCAGTGAGGAATTAAAGATGGCTGAGAAACATCTTAAAAAGTGTTCAACATGATTAATGATTAAGGAAATGCAAATTAAAACCACTCTCAGATATCATCTCACTCCAATACAGCTACTTAAGATCAAGAAAACAAAAGACAACAGATGCTGGAGAGGTTGTGGGGAAAGGGGAACTCTCATCCACTGCTGGTGGGAATGTAAACTTGTACAACCACTATGGAAAGCAGTGTGGAGAACCCTTAAAAGACTTGGAATGAGCCTACCACCTGACCCACCCATACTACTCCTGGGTATATACCCCAAAGACTCATCCTACCATAAAGATACATGCACACCCATGTTTATTGCAGCTCTCTTCACAATAGCAAAGAGCTGGAACCAACCCAAATGCCCCTCAATAGACAAGTGGATGACAAAAATGTAGTCCATCAACACAATGGAGTGCTATTCAGCAGTAAAGAAAGATGGCATTATGAACTTTGCAGATAAATGGATGGAGCTCGAAGCCATTATGCTGAGTGAAGTAAACACAGTCCCAGAAAGACAAATGGAGAATGGTTTCCCTCATTTGTGGATGCTAACACCAAATCCCCCAGATGGAAGGCAAGCTGAATAACATTATTGTTATATTTCTGTTTATCCGAAAGCAACTATGTTGTTATAATATGAATCTCTCAACGGGTTCTAGAATCCACCCACCAATTATTTTCAAACTCTATAATTACTGTATATGGTAGAGAGTATGTATCCATATTTTGAGTAATATAAAATTAATGGAGGAAAATGTGAATTCCTAAGCATAAAAAA
>VZQC01011400.1:0-37688 GCA_009823505.1 Rhizomys pruinosus | reverse complement strand
AAAAAAAAAAAAAGAAAAATTGAGCCATGTGTGGTGATGCACGCCTTTAATCCCAGCACTCAGGAGCCAGAGACAGGGGGATCTCTGTGAGTTCAAGGCCAGCCTGCTCTACAGAGCAAGCTCTAGGCCAGCTAGGACTAAAAGGAGACCCTGTCTCAAAAATACCCTCCCAAAAAACCCCCCCAAAACTTTAAAATTTATTTCTTAATTATGTGGATGTGTCTGTATCCCTGAGTGCAGGTTTCTATGGAAGCCTTGGAACTAGAGTTAACAGGTGGTTGTGAACTGCCTGACATGGGTGCTGGGAAGGGTTCTCTACAGGAGCCATCTCCCCAGCCTAGGAAAGAATATTTTAGAATTCCTTCTGCAGCCAACGTTTTCTGGTTTTAAGTAATGTACTTATCTTTTTTTTTTTTTTTATCTTTTTCGAGACAGGGTCTCCCTGTAGCCCCAGCTGTCCTGGAACTCACTCTGTAGACCAGGCTGGCCTTGAACTGAAAAAGATCCACCTGCCTCTGCCTCCCAAGTGCTAGGATTAAAGGCATGTGCCACCATGCCCGGCAAAAGTAATGTACTTATCTTTGAGTCTTTAAACTATGAAGCATAACCAGAATTTACTATGTACTTTAATTTTTATATTAAAATGGGGTTTGTTAGTATTTACATGGCCTTTAAATGTAGGCACCTTCCCTCTGTCTGAGACCAAATTAAGCTGCAATTTTGATGCACAGTTGAGCTTTATCTAACTTTTTACACTACAACTTGAGTATTAAGACACAGCTTTACCAATGCTTAAAAAGTTTGTGAATATTTTTCCTGCTTCACTCTGCAGAAATTGGGCATGAAGAACAGGTGTTTCAGCCTAACAGTAACCCAGTAACTGAATTCTCTACTGGGAACATGTGGTTTTTGTTGAGGTGGGTTTTTTGTTGTTGTTTTTTTTTGTTATTTTTACATAATAACGAATGTGTAAACTGACTCTTTTGAAGTTGTTATAACATCTGCATTAAATGGTCACACATTAAACATGGAATCTTTTCTTTTTTTACTTTTCAAAGTAGGACAGACAAAAGTTTTGTACTGTTTTTACAGCAGAATGGGGAGGAGATCATGTAGTAATGACAGTACACAGTTGAGCAGGTGTTCAGTAGGTTGACTGTTTAACAGTAGTATTTGTGAGCAATTCTGGAGAGCCATGATGGGGTAATTGGTTGCATTGTTTTTAAAGACTATATTATTTGAGTGCATATGAGAAACTAGATAAAAAGTCAAGTATCTACTCCATCACATAGACGTGAGACTCTAGATGCCCTAGTGTCAGCTACTAGCATATAAATTTCATATTAGGGGCTGGAGAGATAGCCTAGAGGTTAAGTGCACCGACTGCTCTTGCAGAGGACCCGGGTTTGTTCCCCAGCACCCACATGGCAGCTAAGAACTGTCTGTAACTCCAATTCCAGGAGAACTCCAGTTCCAGGGGAATCTGACACCCTCTTCTGACCTCCAAGGCATTGCATGACACGGGTGCACAAACCTGCATGCAGACAGTACACATACACAAACAAAAATAAATAAAATAAAAAAAAAAGAAATTTCATATTAGATGCCCTTCATCTACTGTTTATTATATCAGAATTACTGAGCTGTGCTAGGAATGATATATAATCTTGGTAAAAGGAAACAGGAAAATACCAATTACATGCTTGTGAGGAATATGTACTTTAAAACAGCAAGTAGTTTAAAAAATACTCTAGTGGAAAAAAAACTCCAGTGAACAAATGCAAAGTTTCAGAACTTTTGTATACTTTGAAATTCTTTGGATTCCTGTAGAACTGATTTACAGCATGTGATTTGCTATGAGGATAATTTTTTTTTCTTTTTAGACAGGGTCTTCTTGGATGTAGGCCAGAGTGGCATAGAACTCACAGAGATCCACCTGCCTTTGCCTCCCAAGTGCTGGGATTAAAGGTGTGCACCACCATGCCTGGCTTGAGTATAACTTTCTTTAAAATTGGGAGTAGTGTTAGTGTCCTTGGGTGGGCTCGAACCACCAACCTTTTGGTTAACAGCCAAACGCGTTAACTGGGCGTGGTGGCGCATGCCACCTAGCACTTGGGAGGAAGAGGCAGGCAGATCTCTGTGAGTTCAAAGCCAGCCTGGTCTATATAGTGAGCTCCAGGCCAACTGGGACTAAAGGGAGACCCTGTCTCAAAAAGACCAAAAAAAAAAAAAAAAAAGTTGGGCATGGTGGCGTACACCTTTAATCCTAGCACTTGGGAGGCAGAGGCAGGTGGATCTTTGTGAGTTCAAGGCCAGCCTGGTCTACGGAGTAAGTTCTAGAATACCTGGGGCTACAGGGAGACCCTGTCTCGAAAAGACCAAAAAAAAAAAATTGAGGGTAGTACTAGGAATTGAACCAAGGGCCTTGTACAAGTTAGATGAGCCTGCCAAGGGGCGCTCCAGCCCAAAGCTTGATAATGAATCTTCTCAACACACATGTGCACACACCATATGGACATAATTTGTTAATTAACCTGATTGTGGTGATCATTTCAGTATTGCAGACATGTATCAAACATCAAGGTGTAAGGGTCAAGAATTTTAGGTCATATAATGAATTCTATGTCAATAAAACTTTTTTTTTCAGATTTTTTTTTTGTTTTTTTCTTTTCACAGGAAAACAGCAATGATACAAAATGACAATAACAAAACAAAGTAACAAGAACAGAAAAAGGGATTTCCATTTCTTATTCTGGTGAAATAAAGAATCAATCTTCAGAGATTGATACGTACTTCTCTTTTTTCCCCTTCTTTCTTTTCTTCTTTTCCTGCTCTTTCAGGACTACCAGAAGGATATGTGTTTACTGGCTAGTCCCGGAAGCCTTGAGTTCTCAGCGGAGAGTCTGGTTAATTTGGGGGGGGGTCTCACCCCTTAACTGCCTGATCAGTTTCTAGCTCCTGTTTAGTTAATGTTACCCTCTGGAAAGGGCCGCCCCAACCGCCAGAAGGGGATCTGGGCGCCGACCACTCTGACTTCTTCCGTGCTTTCTTTCAGGCTTTAAAAGAAAGATATTGACTATTTATCTTTTGGTTACACTTTCTTTTGGGGTGCTTAAGTCCACACAGCCCAGATTAACCAAACTGTTTTCTCAGGGTCATTTGAGGTTCTAGTCTTCAGGGGGCACCTGGGTTTTTTTTCAGGGGAGTGCCTGGCTCCTTCTGGCCATTCTTAACCAGTTCCATCTACTGAGGGCAAGGTCAGGTCTTGCTAGACCGGCTTCCCTTTGGAACACAAGGTGACTTCCCTCTATATGCAGCTTCTTTCTCTTTCTTTCTTTCTTTCTTTCTTTCTTTCTTTCTTTCTTTCTTTCTTTCTTTCTTTCTTTCTTTCTTTCTTTCTTTCTTTCTTTCTCTCTCTTTTCTTTCTTTCTCTTTCTCTCTCTTTCTTTCTTTCTTTCTCTTTCTCTTTCTCTTTCTTTCTCCTTCCTTCCTTCCTTCCTTCCTTCCTTCCTTCCTTCCTTCCTTCCTTCCTTCCTTCCTTCCTTCCTTCCTTCCTTCCTTCTGCGGTCTTTTGGGGGCAGGGTCTCCCTGTAGCCCCAGCTGGCCTGGAACTCACTCTATAGACCAGGCTGGCCTTGAACTCACCGAGATCTGCCTGCCTCTGCCTCCCGAGTGCTAGGATTAAACCCATGTGCCACCATGCCTTCCTGCTCTTCCTCTTCATAGACTGGACACTGGCTAGGGTTCTGTTGGTGGATCTCCAAGACCTTCCTGCGCAGGAAGCCTGGTGACTCACACTTGCAGAACATTTTAAGAGATGCTCCCGTACAAAATCCTCTGGGACCAATTGATCTCAGAGGGCAAGGAACAAAATTGTCCCTTAAATCCCCTGGCCAAATTGGTATGGGCCTTAGGTATGGGCATTAAGCATCTAAAAAAGATAAATTATACCAATCTGGTACTTTTAATTACTGTATCATATTTAGATAAAACCTGAAGAAAAGCCAATAAGAAGCCTTGCATAAACATTGGAAGAAATTTAACACCATATGATAATCAGACAAAGAGAAATTTAAACAATTTTAGGCATACATATCTTTTTTTTTTTTTTGGTCTTTTGAGACAGGGTCTCCCTGTAGCCCCAGCTGGCCTGGAACTCACCCTGGAGACCAGGCTGGCCTTAAAGTCATAGAGATCTGCCTGCCTCTGCCTCCCAAGTGCTAGGATTAAAGGTGTGTGCCACCATGCCTGGCTAGGCATATCTTTTTATTTTATTTTATTTTATTTTAGGCATATCTTAATATAAATTGTTTACTACAAACATAAGTAGTCTCTTTACTTTCCCAAACCTCATAGCTTTGTAGTTTTCCAGTAACGGAACATACCTGTTGACTAGAATTAAGCTGAAAAAATTTACCAAGTCTGTCCAAGTTGTTTCCTTCTGGGGTGCCTGCCACTAGTTCAGGGACATAAACCTAGCTTTTCTTGAGTCAAGTTATCTTGAAATGGGCAGAACAGATATCAAAAGTAATACTTGTGGGGCTGGAGAGATGGCTCAGAGGTTAAGAGCACTGACTGCTCTTGCAGAGGAACCGGGTTTGATTCCCAGCACCCACATGGTGGCTAAGAACCATCTTTAACTTCAGTTCCTGGGGAATCTGATGCCCTCTTCTGATCTCTGCGGCACTGCACAACACGGGTACACCAACCTACATGCAGACAGTACTCTCATACGCATAAAAATAATAAATAATTTTTTTTTTTTGGTTTTTTTGAGACAGGGTCTCCCTGTAGTCCCAGCTGTCCTGGAACTCACTCTGCAGACCAGGCTGGCCTTGAACTCACAAAGATCCACCTGCCTCTGCCTCCCAAGTGCTAGGATTAAAGGCATGCGCCACCACGCCTGGCCATAAATAAAAATTTTTTAAAAAGTAATACTTGCATAATAGAACGAGACCAAAAAATATCTTTCAGTAGTCAAGGGTAACCCAATACTTGTCTATGCCTCTTTAATCCAAATCTACAACTGGAAGTCCTATACGAGTCAGGAATGGACTGAAAACCAACCACAACCCTGTGTGGTTATAATCCCATTTAGACCATTAGTAAACTGGCTTTAATGTTTCTACCATTCTACTCTAGAAACAGTTAACCACTTCAATCCAGTACAAGTATCTTATTTTCTACTAAACTTTGCAATATCCATGCCCATCCAGCTGAATGGGGCAGTTTCCCCAAACACATCACCACAAAATAAAAACCTTAAAGGGACTGTACAAGTCCCAGGGCAGGCTTTGGCCAACTAAATCTTTCCAAATATTCAAAAATGCACCACATAGGCCTGGCAAAAAGCCTGTCTATCTGCCCCAAAGATATTCCACCTAGTGATCAAATTATCCCCCCCCCAAAAAAAACACATCCAAAGGCCTTGAATTCTAGCATATCGACTCCTTTCTTAGTGCCATTTACTTTTCTTTTTTACCCTCCTTTCACCTTCGGATAATATCTATCTTTAAAGGTGAGGTAAGTTTCTTGGAGACAAGAAAAAAAAAAGATGGGTTTTGTTTCTCTCTTTTTTTTTTTTTTTGAGACAGGGTCTCCCTATAGCCCCAGCTGTCCTGGAATTCACTCTGTTGACCAGAGACCAAGCTGGCCTTGAACTCACAGAGATCTGCCTGCTTCTGCCTCCTGAGTGCTAGGATCAAAGGCATGCACCACCACACAGACAGTTCTTAGCCGCCATGTGAGTGCCGGGTCCTCTGCAAGAGCAGTTGGTGCTCTTAACCACTGACCCATCTCTTCAGCCCCGGGGGTTTTGTTTCTTAACCCATTCTAGTAGTCTCTGTCTCTTAATTGGAGTATTCATTCCATTGATATTTAAAACTGTTGTTGATTTCTAGTACAATCTTACCTTAGGTTTTTATTTCCATAGTGGTAGTATCATTTGTTTTCTATAGTTGATTGGTTGTAGTCGTCCCTGCTCTTTGTATTGCTTGAAGTATTCTCTGCAGGCATGGCTTATTGGAGAGGAATTCTTTCAGCTTATTTATATCATCAATTATAATAGACATTTTTACTGGATAAAGTACTCAGGGTGGCATCTATAGTCTTTTAGAACGGGGAATATTTTAGACCAGGCTCTTCTGGCTTTCATGGTCTGCATTGAGAAATCAGCTGTAATTCTGATAGGTTTTCCTCTGTAGGTAACTTGTTTTTCTTTTGCAGCCCTCAGTATCCTTTATTTGCTTTGAACATGTAGTGTTTTTACTGTGATATGGCATGGAGAATTTCTTTTCTGGTTCTGTCTGCTGGGAGTTCTATATGCTTCTAATACGTGTATGGATATCTCTTGGCTTAATTTGGGAAAATTTTCCTCTAAAATTTTGCTGAAGACCTGGACCATATCACCATCCTGTGAGTCTGGTCTTTTCATAGTATCCCACAGCTCCTGGTTATTCCATTCTTGTTTTGTTTTGTTTTTTTTTAATTTTTCATAATCTTTACTTGATTTACCCAATTCTTCCATATTGTCTTCCAGTCTTGATATTCTATTTTCTACTTCATTCTATTATTAAGAGTTTCTCCTATCCTTTCCAAGTTGTTTGTGGAATGTTGCATTTCTTTTTTCATTTCAACTTGAATTTTCTTCAATGTTTCTGTATCTTTTGTAATTTCATTCCACAATTTATCATTGTCTTTCAATTTATCCCTGTCTTCTTTTAGATCCCAGACTTCCTTTTTTTATTTTATTTATTTTTGTATTTGTATGAATGTACTGTCTACATGTAGGTTTGTGCACCTGTGTCGTACAGTGCTGTGGAGGTCAGAAGAGGGTCTTGGATTCCCCTGGAACTGGAGTTCTCCTGGAATTGGAGTTACAGATGGTTCTCAGCCACCATGTGGGTGCTGGGGATCGAACCTGGGTCCTCTGCAAGAGCAGTCAGTGCTCTTAACCACTAGGCCATCTCTCCAGCCCTCAGACTTCCTTTTTTATAAGCTCCTTAAATTCCCTCAGCTTCTTAATTTCTCTAATCATATTCATAATTGTTCTTTTGAGATCCGTATCCTGAGTTATATCCAAGGGGTCTTCATTAGAGATAATTGAATGGGGTGTTAGTGTTTGGTGGAGATCCACCCAAGTCTTTCTTTCCTTGAGCTTTAGGCATTTGGGTAGCTTCTGTTGGGACTGGTTCTAATGTGAAGCTTAGGTGTTTATTGAGCTGCACTGATGTTGGTTATACTCCAGATATTTGTTGACTTCTTAATTGATGTACAGGTGTGGATACTTTAGGCTCCAAAATCTCCACTCTTTCCTAACACTGTACAGACCAACACCCCTCACCCAACCAGCAAACAGTTCGCCCAGTGGACTAAGCCATGCAACACCCAAGCCAGCCTGAACCTCCTGGCCTGTGAAATCCGAGGGCCCCAGGCACTCCCAGTCCTGTGGGCTGTAAGGTCACAACGTTCCCATTGCAGTGCAGCCAGAGTTCCTCACGTCCAAGTGGGGCGAACCCAATCACCCACCTGATGAGATGTACTCACAGAACTACTGTACACCACCCTTAATCTACCCACCAATCCTCCAGGAGCCAAGGTCTGTACCTGGGTTCAGTAGGAGAAAGGCTCAGCCGACACAGGGGCTTTCTTTGTTTTCTCCTGATGCTCTCTCTATAGTGCCAAATGCCCTCAGACCACCTCTGAGTGGTCAAAAAAAAAAGTTTTATTTGGCTTTTCCAAGATGGCGGCTCCTGAGGCCATGGGTGCATTCTGAGCAGCTAAGGTCAAAGTCAGGGGCCCCCAAGAGTGTTGGGAAGCCATAAACCCGTTTTTAAAGAAAATTTTTTAAAAAGTTTGAGGTACAGGGCTGGAAAGATGGTTTAGCAGTTAAGAGCACTGACTGCTCTTGCAGAGGACCCATGTTCAATTCCCAGCACCAACATGGCGGCTAAGAACTGCCTTAGGCTGGGCATAGTGGCACATGCCTTTAATCCCAGCACTCAGGAGGCAGAGGTAGGTGGATCTCTGTGAGTTCAAGGCCAGCCTAGTCTTCATAGTGAGCTCCAGGCCAGCTGCGACTAAAGGGAGACCCTGACTCAAAAAAAAAAGTTTTGAGGTACCAAACTACAATTTATTTTTTGGGGGGTCTTTTTGACAAACTACAATTTTCTAATGTTATAAGTTTGCATAATATTTTTTAAAGATTTCCATTCTTTAGTATAGAAAACATCTATCATGTAATAGTAATAATAGACCCATTTTTTTTTTATTTATTTCTGTATGTGTATGGATGTACTGTCTGCATGCAGGTTTGTGCACCCGTGTTGTGCAATGCCGCGGAGGTCAGAAGAGGGTCTCGGATTCCCCTGGAACTGGAGTTCTCCTGGAATTGGAGTTTCAGACGGTTCTTGGCTGCCATGTGGGTGCTGGGGATCAAACCTGGGTCCTCTGTAAGAGCGGTCGGCGCTCTTAACCGCTAGGCCATCTCTCCAGCCCTGGACCCATTTCTTGTAGCTCGCTTTGTGGCAGGTTTTAATTTTTTTTTTTTTTTTTTTTTTTCGAGACAGGGTCTCCCTTTAAGTCCCAGCTAGCCTGGAGCTCACTCTGTAGACCAGGCTGGCTTTGAACTCACAAAGATCCACCTGCCTCTGCCTCCCAAGTGCAGGTTTTTAAATTTTTATTTTAATTGATTAGTTTTTTATTTATTTTTTATTTATTTTTTTTTATTTTCTTTTTTGGTCTTTTCGAGACAGGGTCTCCCTGTAGCCCCAGCTGGCCTGGAACTCACTCTGTAGACCAGGCTGGCCTTAAACTCACAAAGATCCGCCTGCCTCTGCCTCCTGAGTGCTAGGATTAGAAGCGTGTGCCACCATGCCCAGCTAGTTTTTTTATTTTTTGATACAGCATGTCACTATATAGCCCTGGCTGGCCTGGAATTCAACTGTATACACCAGCCTGGCTTCAAATTCACAGAGATCCACCTTCCTCTTAAGTACTAGGACTAAACACTGGTCTGCCTCTGCCTGGGATTAAAGGCATGCTCCACCATGCCCGGTGGTATTTCCCCCCCCCCAATTAAAACATTATTTTATGTGTCCATGATGTGTGTATAGGGGTGGTGCACGCATGCCATGGCTTCAGTTGTGGTAGTCAGTCAGGTTACAGCTTTGTGGAATTGGCTTCCTTTCTACCTTTACTAGGGTTCCAGAGCTCAAACTTAGGTCTTCAGATCTGTGTAGCAAGCACTCCACCTGCTGTACCAAGTTTTCAAAGTGGAGACTCCCACCCCCACCCCAGGCTTTGAAAGAAAATTTTGAAGACTTGAGGCAAGAAGCTCAGTAGTTAATGGTAATCCTTGGCGACATGGTTTGATGCCATCCTGAGACATGTGAGAACCTATCTCAAAATGAACAGACAAGTCTTTTATGATAGTGGCATTTTCAGCTGTGATAACAGGTAGCCCTGTAGGTATTACATTAAGTGAAATAACTATTTGACATACGTAGTGCCCAATGGTAATGAATGTTAACATGGATTCATAGATTGAACAGTGTGTGCTGAGTACAGGTCTATCCACATTGTGTAAATTGTCATCTGTAGTCTTTTTTTTGTGTGTGTGTGGGGGGGGTGACTTTTTGAGACAGGGTCTCCCTTTAGTCCCAACTGGCCTGGAGCAAGCTATGTAGACCAGGCTGGCCTTGAACTCACAGAGATCCACCTGCCTCTGCCTCCCAAGTGCTCAGATTAAAGGCATGTGCCACTATGACCAGCCTAAGGTGGTTCTTAGCCACCATGTCGGTGCTGGGAATCAAACCCAGGTCCTCTGCTAGAGCAGTCAGTGCTCTTAAGCACTGAGCCATCTCTCCAGCCCCAGTCATCTTTAGTCTTTTTTTTTCTTTTTTTTTTTTTTAAATTTCGTATTGTATCAATTTATGTTTAACTGTCTGCATGCAGTCTGTGCACCCGTGTCGTGCATGCCGAGGAGTCGACGAGGGTGTCGGATTTCCCTGGAACTGGAGTTGCTCCGGAATTGGCTTCAGAAGTTTTCATGACCCAGTTCTCGGCCGCCATTGGGTGCTGGGGATCGAACCGCGGTCCTCTGTAAGAGCGGTCGGCGCTCCTCAACCGCTGAGCCATCTCTCCAGCCCTCTTTAGTCTTTATAGTAAACCTGAACTGGCAACGTCTCATTGACATCCCATTCTATTTTTTTAATTTATTTATTTTTTTATGTGTATGAATGTACTGTCTGCTGTAGGTTTGTGCAACCGTGTTCTTGCAATGGCGAGGTCAGAAGAGGGTGATTCGGATTCCCTGAACTGGATTTTCTATTGGAATTGGAGTTTGTTTACAGACTGTTCTCGGCCGCCATGTGGGTGCTGCGGGATCGAAACCCTGGTCCTCTGCAAGACTGCGGTCAGTGCTCTTTTAATCCGTAGGCCATCATCTCCAACCCCGACATCCCATTCTAAATTGTCGATGAGAAGCTTGCATGACTTGACCAAAGCCACACACCTAGTAGACTTTGTGAGGCAGTGTGGACCCAGGTAACGCTATCGATCTCGCACTTAGCATCCGGTGATTATGATCTTTTCACAAAATTCATGATGACAGGCTGACCTTATTCTAGCTTGGAAGGACGAATTTTGGACAGGCCCTTAAGATTGGCAATCATCTGCAAGACCACTGTCTCAAAAGCATACAAAAACATGGGTTAAAAGGTCAATTATTTTATCTCATTTAGTAGATCGAGGTGTCGGATATGGCGCACATCTTGCCTTTTTGAAGTTAGATGATGCGTGACCTTAGAGTCTGAGCTGAGCGCAGTGCACGGAACTTGCCTTCAACATTGCCTGTGTCTACGAGAGTTCCGGCATAGGGTGTTACAGGGACCTGTTCTAAAGACCAAACATATGTTATACCGCATTGTGAAAGCGTTTTTTTTCATAGTTGTAGTGTTCAACCATTGTGTTATTGGCTACTCACTTGGGACTAGATGGTCTTGCGCTGTATGCCCTGTACTGAACCACTCTTTTGTACCATGTGCTCCTTGATCACTAGCGATTTGTGCAATGCCCCTGTGGAATTATTAAGGCAGACACTGCCACGAAAGCATTTTAAGGTGCTGATCAACCCAGGGTTGCAACTTAATGCTCTTTGCTGACTATCACCAGATACTTTTGATCTCTGTGGCCACTTTACTGTTCCTTAAGAATTCTTTTGTAAATTTGTTAGATCTTGATCCGTATGATAAGTAACGATTTTCGGATAATTTTTTATCTAACAGGTTACCAGGTCTTTTCCAAACTTGCAAATGAATAGCGGCAGCGGCATTTTCAGGTGATACTGCATTTTTTTTAATTTTTATTTTACAGGGATTTTTAATTTATCTTACTTATTTATGAAGTTTACTAGTTATGATTTATGTCTGCGTCGGTAGGTCTGTTCTGCCAAGCACCATTAGTTCAGCTAATGCCGCGGAGGTCAAAGAGTTTGGTCCAGATTCCCCTGGAACGGAGTCCCCTGGTATTGGTGTTACGACTGTTCTTACAAGGCACGCCATGGTGGGTGCCTCGGGGATTGAACCAGCGTTCCCTCTCGTAATGTAGTCGAGCGATGCTGCTAGACTCACATTAGGCTCCAACTCTTCCACCTCCAGAACCAGTATTATTATTTTATTTTTATTATTATTTATTTTTATTTATTTTTATTAATTTTAAATTATTTTAAGTTTTTTATGTAGTAATGAATGGCTTATCTGGTCTGCATGTAGGATTATTTTGTCCAACCAAGCATAGTCATGCGAGATGCTGCGGAATCAGACAGAAAGAGTGTGTTGGTCCCGCTGGATTGAGTAACAGGGAATTCCCGCTCGAGACTTGGGAGTTACAGAGCGTTCAGCTCACACGCCTTAGCATGTGGGTCCCGGCAGCGGGTGCAAAATGGAGTTGACCGGGGTCCTCGATGCCAAAGAGCAGAGTCGGCGCGTCTTATGAAGTGCTAGGGATCTCGCCATCGTCTCTCAGCCCCCATTCAGACAAGTAGGATACTCTTATGGTTGATGTGATGAATTCACTTAATTTGACTATATATGACACTTCATACAGATTTTTGGTAAAGGCACAAAATAGCTTAACAAGTTATTCTATAATTCTTAAGGTCTGATTTTTAAATTTTATGTTATCCAGGTTGGTTTGACTTCCCCAAATACAGAACTGAGGAGACTTACAGATCAGAATCAAGGTCTGATTTTTAATTTTTATGTTATCCAGGTTGGTTTGACTTCCACAAATACAGAACTGAGGAGATTTACAGATCAGAATCTCAGTCCAACCAATGGTAAGGAATTTAAAAATTCTGAATTTAATTTTGTTTCAGTTTTCATGAAAGATGCAACTATAATTCTCTGTGTATAGTCATTAAACAGAATGTTGTCACAAGCTAAATAACTCATGTGAATGTCAGTTGCCCCTAAGAGGTAAAAGGTCTTGTACACTGTTTTTTTTTCTATTTTCTTCTTTAGAATAAGTCTCAAATACCTATGACCATTATATTTAAAAATACTGGGGCTAGCGGGCTGGAGAGATGGCCTAGCGGTTAAGAGCGCCGACGCTCTTACAGGGACCCGGGTTCGATCCCAGCACCCATGGCGGCCGAGAACCGTCTGAGACTCCAATTCCAGGAGAACTCCAGTTCCAGGGGAATCCGAGACCCTCTTCTGACCTCCGCAGCATTGCACGACACGGGTGCACAAACTTGCATGCAGGCAGTACATTCATACACATACAGAAATAAATAAAATTAATAAAAAAATTTAAAAAAAAAAAAAAAATACTGGGGCTAAGCTGGAGATGGCCTAGTGGTGTAAAGAGCGCCAGCTGCTCTTGCAGAGGACCCAGGTTCGGTCCCCAGCACCCACATGGCGGCTGAGAACCGTCTTTAACTCCAGTTCCAGGGACCGAAACACCGCTTCTACTTCTCGGCATTGCACGACATGGGTGCCCAGACCTGCATGCAGACAGTGCACAACACATAACAAAAAAAAAAAAATAACTGGGGCTGGAGAGATGGCCTAGGCGGTTAAGAGGGCTGACTGCTCTTGCAGAAGACCCGGGTTCAATCCCAGCACCCACATGGCGGACAGAACCGTCTGAAACTCCGTTCCAGGGGAATCCAGCACCCTCTTCTGATCCGCAGCATACGCATGACATGGGTCACAAACCTATGCAGACAGTACATTTATATAAATAAAATTTAAAAATTAAAAAAAATAATAAAGACTTCTGGGCTGGAGAGAGCCTAGTGTTAAGGCCGCCGTCCTCTTACAGAGGACCGGGTTCGATCCCCGCACCCCACATGGCAGCTGAGAACTGTCTGAACTCCAATTCCAGGAAACTCCAGTTCCAGGGAAACTCTGACACCCTCTTCTGCCTCTGTGGCATTGCACGACATGGGTGCACACATTTGCATGCAGACAGTCATTCATACACATACAGAAATAAATAAATTAAACCAAAATTAAAAAAACTGCTTCTGGCGGGCTCAGTGGCGTACACCTTTATCTTAGCACTTGGGAGGCAGAGGCGGCAGATCTTTGTGAGTTCAAGGCCAGCTGGTCTAAAAATGAGTTCCAGGACAGCTTGGCTACAGAAGACCTTGTCTCAAAAAAACCAAAAAAAAACTGCTTCTGCGGCATGGTGGTGCACACTTATCCTAGCACTTGGGAGGCAGAGTGTGATGGTTAATCCTGGTGTCAACTGACTGGACTAAGGAACAAATAAGAGAAAGAGGGTCTTCGGATTGGACCACCTCAACCCGGATGACCCTACCCAAATGTGGGCGTACCTTCTGCTGGCAGGCAGTATTTAAGGCCACAGCAGCGGGAGCCGGTCCCTTTTTCTCCTGCGCTTGCCTCTCTCACTGGTGAGTTTGTCTTGCGCTGTGATCACTTTGGATCCCAGGTGTAACTGGACCAGCAGATCTCCTGGAATCCATTTGGGCCTTCACACTGGATTGGGACTATCCTGAGACATCCAGCCTGCGGACGAGCAGTTCCCTGGATCCTCGGCCTTTCCAGTGTGGTGCAAGCTACTTTTGGAATCCTTGAACTCTGTCACTGGAGCAAATCAATAAATTGTATATAGCTAATATATTCGTCTGTTGCTTCTGTTCTCTTAAGAACCCTGACTAATACAGAATTTTGGTACCAGGGTGGTTCTACGAGAAACAGAATTGAAAGGATGAATTTTTTTAGTGGGCTTGGTAGTTCTGGAGCCAGCTCTCCAACCCAATGAAGCCTAGAGTTACTGAAGGCTTTCTGGTGGCATGAAGAGGAATGATAATCCTTGTGCAGACTATTTGGATGTCTTATGAAGATAGATCCATTTGAACTCACCTAACTCGCCTCTTGTGAGAGCAAGGAATTAGTGACTCTATATAAAATGTTCGAGAAAATGCTGGAAAAATAGGAAAATATGAGGTTGCCTTGTTGCTCCTAGCATGTCAGGATAAAGTGATAGAGGAAAAATGAAGCTCACTCAGTGATAAAAATGACCAGCTCCGGATTCAGAACACACAGTTTAAAGGTTTTCCAAGTGTGCTCTGGAAGAGAACTCTTTTAGCAGCCAAAGAGCTAAAGATGCAGAAAATCAAGCTGGAGCCCTTATTATTAACGTGGCTGATTTACAACGCAAATTTAATTCCCAGCCACGAAAAGAGTGTCAGCAGTTAAAGTGAGAGCACTGGTGGGGAAAGGGTGGAACCCTGAAACTTGGGATGGAGGATGTGTGGGAGAAACCATGATGATGAGGATTTTGAACCCTCAGATTCTGAGGGATTTTCTTTACTGAGGAATTAATCTCCCACCCTCAACAGAGAATCCACACCCTGCAGATCCCTCCTCCCACCCTTGCCTGAGGAAATAATCCCCCCTCCCAGTGGGAGCTAATGTCCCTCAGGGCCCAACAATTGTTGCCTCTAGACCTATAACCAGATTGAAGCTAAGCAAGCCCCTCAAGGTGAGATAGAAAATGTGGTCCACGAGGAGGTTGCATATACATATAAAGAAATTAATGAGTTTGTGTATTCATTCCGGCAGAAGCAAAAGAAAGAAAGCCTAAGGAATATGTGTGGGAATGGACTTTAAGGGTGTGGGATAATGGTGGCTAGGAATATAAAATTGATCATACTGAGTTTATTGATATGAGCCACTGAGTAGAGATTCTAGGTTTAACATGGAAGCTCGAGCAGTTAAAAAAAAAGTTTGTGTTTGAAAAGAGTTTATTGAAAATGATTGGCTGATGTATATTATTTATAACATGGCCTACTTAACAGTAAGATTAGAGATGCCTGATTATTCCTTGGCTTAGTTATTGGATGAAGGGATTGTCGACGGTCAAGGCAGATGGGCAATAGCTACAGCCATGGAAGTTAGGAAGAACATGGGTGAAAAACAGACAGCAAGTCTGAGAGCAAGATTTAGGAGGAGAAAGAGAGAAGGGACAGGTATAGCCATTAGGACAAGAGGAGTTGTAAGAAGAGAGGTGGAAATGAGAGCATGGAGAGGAGAGGTACAAAAGAACCAGATAGACATTGCGAGGAACTGGTTGGTCTTTAGTCTATTTCGTTGCGCCAGATGTCTGACTAAAGGCATCAAGCAAGATGTGTTAGCAGTGGAGTGGGTGGAGGGCAGAGAATTGCACCAATATAATGAGAAACGCTACCACGTAAAATAGGCTTTAACAGCGGGGAAACCTAAGGAGTTAGGCATCAGGTGGCCAGCACGACTCAGGGGACCGGGAAGACCAGAAAATTTGAAAGCGCAAGAGAGACAGGACTCTCGTATGGGACAGAGAAGATGAATTTCAGAGATCAAATGGGGTCTGGTCCTAATAACCAAAAACCAATGCCTTATATCATAAAAACAGGGCATAAGACCTCGAAACACAGTAGTTAGGGAACGGCTACTTATTCTAAGATCATCCCATGTCGGTTAGCCATGATGGGAAACCCAATACTTTAAGGGAAGCCTACTAAGTTTTTATTTGGGAATCTGGTATAGAAAAAGCCAGTAAAAATGCATGTCTAAGAACAAAATGGGACATGTGAAAGTATCAACATTGGGAGCCTCTAGATAGGCGGAATCCCGCCCAGCTTAAACCCAGTTTCCCAGACTTGAAGACAGTCACAGACTCATGAAACCCCCTGGAATGTTGAAGGGGGCTATAGGCCCAGGGGTTCAAGGAAGGATTAAACGGAATCCAGGTTGTCAACAAGATAAACCAAAAAGAGTCTAAAATACACGTATCGCCCCTTCTCCCGTTCTTCCTCAGAGGGACCTGAGGTCTTTAACTAGGGTAACTGTACACTGGGGAAAGGAAATAATCAGACTTTTTGAGGCCTATTGGATTCTGGTTCTGAGTTGACACTGACCCAGGAGACCCTAAAAAGCATTGTGCCTCTGTTAAAAGTAGGGGCCTATGGAGGACAGGAGATAGATGGAGTTAATTCTAGAGGACTGAAAGTTTCTGACACATCACGGAGAGAGAGAACTGTCACTAAATAGTCCAAGCTATAGGTTCCAGAAACCAATTTCCTAGTGGTTTATTTGGAGTTGGTTCTTCCAAGCCCTAGAATGTATGAATGGCCTCAGGAGGGAGATAAAGAAAATAATAAATAATTAGGACCAGATAAATCCCACGGCAAATTGTTGGAGATTCCACTTTGGGACTTTTGTCAACAGTGAGGCTCATTTAATCTGTTTGAAAGGTATACCCAAAAATGTCGGAGACTATTGAGTCTGTCTAGTGCACTTACTACCTTAGGTTATAATAATAGTTAATCCTAAAAACAGTGGTACTGTGAACCCTGAGGATAAGGGATTGGCATAAGAGTTAGTTTGTAATAGCCACAATATGCAGGGTAGGTTCGGACTAAGTGAGTTGCAGAGCGTTCTTGGATTAATACACTTACACACCATTCTCCGATTTAAAGAATATTTTCTTCTAACCAAATTTGGCCTGTGCAAAAGACAGATATTGATATTTCCTATTGTTTTACATGTATAGAGTGTTTCACTGATTGGCATAGTACGGTATGTACAAGTTGTTGAAGCCCCAGCTTAACGAGGAAGAGAGCTCCAAGCCAAATTGAGGGTAGGACAGAAGTTGGAGTCCCCTAGTAACCCTAGAGACGTGGCTTAAAGCAGAGAGTAGTTGTTACTACGCAAGTGGAGGTGCCGAGACTGAACCATGCCTTGCTAACAAAGAGCATCACCTCAAGTTGGTAGCTTGCGTGCTGGTTGCCACTATATGTGGTGGTTCCCTCTACTTGGACATGGAAGGATTTCACTATTATGCCTTTCTCTCTCCAGCCCCTTTGGGTCACTGAAATTGAATGCACCAGCTCTATATTTTAGATTGAAATGATGTCTAGAATCTTGGTCTGCTTCCAAGGTTTTAACAAAAAGAAGGAGGGGAAAATAAGTTGTAGCCCCTTTGTATATTGAAGATCTAAATTCACACCAGCCTAAATAAACTATAAACTGACAAATGTTTAAAATACCTAAGTATGTTAACTTTTAAATATATTTGAAATTTTTCATAAAAGGGTTCTAATTAATTGACTAAGTACTACGCTGAAAGTATGATGTTTCATTTTTTTGTCGTTTTCTCTAAGTTTTTGTGGCCAGAAAAAGGAGGCCAAACAGTTATAGGGTCTCCCTACAGCTCCAGCTTTGTCCTGGAACTCACTCTGTACCGTTATTTTTACCCTGAGCTTAGTTAGCTTCGGTCGAACGGGTATTGTTAACTCGACCACTCACCAACTATGAGGGCTGGGCTCCCATCAAACTTTAGTTAGCTGCAAGGGGCAATTCGTTCTCGGATCCTCAAGTGCCGTCCTTAGACGCTTCGTCCCCAACAATATATAAAAAGGCACGCCTTGGTTCCCATAGTATTGAGATGTTATGGCTGGATTGAGCCCCACCCAGTGAACCCGACCTGTGCAAGTGAGGTAGTCATGGCTAGTTTGATTTTTTTAAACTATTGAAACGTTTGTTGGGTGTAAACGACTATATGGCACATGAGGAGGGAGAAAATTAATCCCAGAACTAATTAAGGGGGCCATCTACTCTCGGTGATCACGTTTTTTTATGGAGTTTATCAGGATTGGGTTTGTGGAGCATTATAGCAGAGTATGATTTCTCTTTCTTAGCCAAGGTACCAGAATAAGTTGTGTGTACCTGGCCCCTCCCTCCTATCTTCAACATATGAAAGAAGTACACAAAAATTACTTGTGAGACGAGGTATTTACTAGTAATAATTAAAATTCTCTTGTTTCTTGGATTTTATAACTTGGAGGCAGTCATCACAGTTTTCACCGTCACTAAATTATTAGTATCGTTTGTGGTTAGTTAGTTTACTCGACCATTTATCTCAGGTGGACTCGGTCTATAGGTTTCATAGACAACCTAATCTGAAACGCAGGGTTTAATGTGCAGTCATAATAGAAAGCTTGAGTAGAAGAAGGTGCGTATTTACGTGAGCGATACGAGGAAATAATATGGGTGCTCTTCCTCAATGAGACCTGTGGTTTGCCAGTGCTGCAGGTTTCAGGCTTGCCCTTTATCTCAGCTAGGGCCATATTGAACAGCAGACCCCAAGTCTCGATGCAGTTTGGGAGGATTAGATAAGTCGGGCAACGTATTATGAGATGCTGTGTGGATGCTCTCGTCCGCTGCAAGGTCCAGACAGTCATCAAGCGACTCCTCCGGATTAGGGTGTATTCCTACAGACGTGCGGCGGTTGAGCACCAGCCGCGAATTTTGGCGACATATTGAATTTATATTGGAGCCCAAAAGGGTCTCTATGACCTTCTTCCTTCATTGCAACACGTAAACTTCATCCCCTCGCCTTTTTAGAGAAAGCCAGCTTTCTTAAGACCACTGCCATTGGAAGGTGTTTCATCTCCACTTCTTCAGGTGTCATCGCTTATGGGACCAAGGTGTGAATTCAACTGAAAAATGCCTTGAGTTATGACTTTGGAAGTGGCAAATCCAATGGGACCCATTAGAAAATATAGTAAAACTTGTGAATGAATTCAACTTTGCAGTCCAGGGCTCCAGGGACTCAAGCAATGCCATGGTTCCTGCAGAGAATTAGGGCTCAGAAAAACATACTAGCAACATGAGCAGATCCTTCCCCTTTGCCCAATAGGATTCGCTAGCCAAATGGCGAACGCTAGAGTTTGAAGCTTTGTCCCATCTTCAATGAACGCCTTGTCTGGAGTAGTATTCTGAAGCGCTGAACTGCTAGGCGTACCCATAGAAGGTAGGGGAAACGTGGACAGCACAGACATCGCATTGATCCACTAAGACCATTTTGGGAGTAATCGGTACCCTATGCTAACAAGAGAGGCTGGGCCTGGGCATGGGTCCGCTGGAGCCGTCCACACAAAGCCAAAAGCATATAGACCAGTGATTTTTATGAAAGCGAAAAACATAGCTTGAGCCCAATCTCTATAAACTGAGACCTGGTCCCTACAGCGCCCAACTTTAAACCTGATTTATTATTACAGAGAGATTCAGAAAGTATGAAGGGTATGTGAGGTTGGAGTATTGATCTCAGAGAAGAATGGAGGGAGGTACCTAAACAAAACATGATCAATAAATTATTGTATTAGCCAAGATGTGGAAGCACAACACCTGTTAGTGCTAAACACCTCCAGAGGCAAGACGGAAGCAATCTCTGGGAGATCAAGGTCACCTACATAGCCTGCTGGGGCTCAGAGGGACCCAGTTTCAAAATATATAGTTAAATTTTCCAAAAGTTAATAAAATGCTGTTTTTAAAATGTAGAGTTAAGTAGGAGAATAACTGAATAGTCATCAGGAGTTGAGGAGGAGAGGATGGTAGGGACTGTTCAGTGGATGCAATGTTACACTGTGAGATCATGGAAACTTCTAGAGTAGTGCTGATTGCACAGAACTATTAACAAACTGAATTACACTCAGAAATGGTAAATTTACCTTAGGCATGGTTTTAATAATAATAGGAAAGTAATTAAATTTTCACTAACATTAAATCCTGAAAGATCAATAGAAATGGCAGGTCCATCATCCCGTTCACCTTTAGGGGCAATCTGGTTAAGCAGATGAAAATAGGCTCTTGAGTCCTTCAAAGAAAGAAGAAATAACATTTTTTTTGGGGAAATGGGAAAAATAGAATCACCAAATAGAGTGGGTAAAAGGTTCCATCGTCAAAAAAAAAAGTAACATCAGAGCACATGCAGTCATTACTACATGGTTACCTAGGTTACCTGTACGTTCCTGAATGCACTGGGCTATTTGGTTACCTACAGGTTCCTGAATGCACTGTGCTATCTGGTTACCTGTAGGTTCCTGAATGCACTGTGCTATCTGGTTACCTGTAGGTTCCTGAATGCACTGTGCTATCTGGTTATCTACAGGTTCCTGAATGCACTGTGTTATCTGGTTATCTACAGGTTCCTGAATGCACTGTGCTATCTGGTTACTTGTAGGTTCCTGAATGCACTGTGCTATCTGGTTACCTGTAGGTTCCTGAATGCACTGTGCTATCTGGTTACCTGTAGGTTCCTGAATGCACTGTGCTATCTGGTTACCTGTAGGTTCATGTATGCACTGTGCTATCTGGTTATCTTCAGATTCCTGAATGCACTGTGCTATCTGGTTATCTACAGGTTCCTGAATGCACTGTGCTATCTGGTTATCTACAGGTTCCTGAATACACTGGGCTATCTGGTTATCTTCAGGTTCCTGAATGCACTGTGTTATCTGGTTACCTGTAGGTTCCTGAATGCACTGTACTATCTGGTTATCTACAGGTTCCTGAATACACTGGGCTATCTGGTTATCTACAGGTTCCTGAATAGACAGCCTTATCCCTCGTTTGGCTGATGGCTTTAAGGCATGTCACCTAGTTGGGCTTTTTCTAAAGAAAAAAGATATACTCAATCTTATGGGTTTTGGCGGCCCCTATATAGAACAGGCAGGTTTTCCTGAATGCGGGAACTGTGAGCTATCTGGAGAGATGTAAACGACATATCGGTGTAGGCGCTCTCTGAATGTAGCTGTTAATTTCACTTTTGTGGGATGGTTTTTCCTGGCGGTGGTGTACAGCCTGCCTAAGAGGTTTTCCATTGCCTAGAGATAGCACTGTGCTATCCTAGGGGTTATCTACAGCATACTCCCCCTGCCAAGAAGAGGTGTCGGGGAAACCTAGGGTGCCTTATGCCAATGGCCAATTTAATGTTATACATATAACCAAGTTGGCGCCCTTAGGTGTTCTTACTGGAAACCTCAACCGCTGCTTTTCCCTGAGAGTGGAATCATCTGCGGGTGACTGTGAAAAAGTCTTTCACAGTGGGCGACTTCGGGGATGTTAGCCGGATTCACTTGGGAATTGGCGACGGCTTGTTGCCACAATTGGAATGGAATGGGATATACATGGCCCCTAATAGGATTAGGGCTTCTTTCGTAATTATATTTTGACACTGGCTGGCATTCAATAAGAGGCTGTTCTAGGGTCTCACCCAACTGAGTTTGGGCTGGATGTGTTTCTCCCGAGTATGCACTGGGGATCGCTTAGGAAGCGTAGGCCTGTGTAAGTATGCGGCAGAAATAGGGTGGGAAGGAAAGACATTTTCTGGGCGAAGAGTTTATTGATGGAATCCTTGAGCTTGCTTCCTGAATGCAACTTTGGTTTGCGCATAATTATCGAGACTGTAGTGTAAGTAGGATCTCTGCCTACACTCGTGTTCATGTTAATGCCTCATCCAAAGGTGACTCCAGCAGGGAAGAGTTTAATAATCAGTAGATCGGGATGCTCCGTTCTGTGGATAGTTCAGCTCTCTTTCTCCAGCTATCCCGTTGCGTGTGCTCAGAAGGGCCCAATGAACAAAAGTGGTCAGGTAGGCAACGATTGGGAGGTTATGCACTGGCGCGCTGGATCTGCCAAGCGACACCCTTTCCACTCTCACCCAGGACGCGATACCCTGGGCTCACGCTGCTGCCCAGCCTGGTGGAGCGTGCTCCACGAATTCTTCGCCACACCTGACGAGAAAGATTGGTTATCCAAATATGCATTTTTAGAAGCCACCTGAATATGTGCTAATTAACCCTCCCAGAGCGACCAGGGTCATCACTTAGAAGTTCAGATCAATATTTATTCGTCGAGATCTTCTTGGGCTTCCTTGAGAATGAACCAGCACCACTATCTACATTATTTGTATAAATAAAACTAGTGAGTGGGGACACCCCCCCTTAGCACGGTCTATGGGTTGGGGCAGGTTGAAACTTACATTGGACCAACTTCCAGCCATGGAGGGGACAGCGTTTTTTGTCTTTACAGGAAATAAAGACTTTATTCTGTTTTATGGAACATAATGCACATGATTTCCTAGCATTGCTATTACTTGAATAACATCGCTGCAAGTATGCCGGCCAAAAACTAGACCATGGACTTGCACACTGGAAACTTACAAGGGAATGCCCTTATCTCATCTTTTTTGTTGTTTTTCTTGTTTTCGTATATTGAAGGGTATTGGTATTCCTTGTCACTAGTTTACATACTGGGGTCGTGTTTTTCTGATTGCTAAATGTAAGAGCTTCAACTTCAACACGAAGCCAAAGAAGTGCGACTGGTGGGCATGGTACATTTTCGGGTGTGGGCCTCTCCTATACGCCACTCAATTAGATCGTGGGTCCTGTCTGACCGACTTGCTATGTAGAGAGCTTAGTGCCCGCCCTCCAAATCTCAGGGAGATCAAGGCCTGCCTCATACTCTCCCAATTCTGGAATAAAGCTAATGGCAACCACCACATCCAATTGAATTACCATAATTTTTCTCTCAAGTTCAAACATAAGTTCTCCCACAGTGGAAGTGAGACCACATTTCCCCCTCCCCTCTTATTTAAGCTGGTCTATTGACTCACTCTGACCTGCAAAATGTAGGACTTTCAAGGCCAAATCCTAAGAGGCTTTACTTCTTCTTGAAGTTGACTTCCACATAAGAAATCCAACCATAATGGTACATTTCCAAACTGTGGGGAAGGAACCAAGGCCTCCATGGTGGAGAGAGCACTGGCGGAGGAGCACCTGAGATAATACAACAGAATGCCTCTATGCAATCTTCCAGAAGCCCAATAGTTGCCTCCATGTGGAGAGAGCCTGGCGGAGGAGCACTGAGATATAAACAGAATGCCTCTATGCATCTCCCAGACATGGCAAACTGCTAGCCAACTATAACCCAACTGCAACATAGGATGAGAGCCTCACCTCGGCAGACGATTATTAGATAGATAAAGAAAGGTACTGTCACCCAGCCAAAGTGCATGAACTGGGCCCCGTTAAAAAGATAATCATAAAGCCGCAAGGTTACTAAACTAAATAATCGGGCTGTCTCCAATTAGCCATTTTGGAAGGGGTAGCCTCTGGTACCGTCAGTAAACCCTCACTGTGTGCTCCCTTCAGAAAGTGGGACTTGGAGGAGCTAAAATCTCAATTAAGAACTGGTATTTATCTCCCTAACCCTACACGCCGGAGGCCTCTAATGGACTGTTTGAAACATCTGGAATGCAAATGCGGTCTCATTAATTTTTTGAGAGATTCTTAATAAATGTGTGAATGAGTTGGATATGGTGGTGCATTCCTTACGTCATTTTAATCTTCCAGGATTCAGGGAGCGCCAAGAGGACGAAATTAGCACAAATTGGATCGGTGCTTCCCGCAGGGATATGAACCCGTCTAACAAGGGAGGGTGGAAGCCACCGTTGGGTCTACATAGTGAGTTCCAAGCCCCTGAGCGCCTAATGGAGACCGTCTCTCAGAAATAGGGAATCCAGAAAACAAAAAACTACATCGAAACAACCAAAAAAACCAAGTTCTCCTAGGATTAGTAGCATCCTGAACTTCAAGTAGTTCGGGGAAAAATTTGTTTATGGTTCTTTCATGGTAAGAGTAAGACTGTGTTATTAGGCCATGCTCTAACGGACGGAAATATGAATTTAGAAGCAGAACCACATTTGTGGGGCGTTTTCCTCTGAATGATTAACTGGTTTAATCTATTAATTAATTATTACATCTATTAATTGAATGTGATTTATTTGGAGGGGATTCTCCATAATGAGGTTCGTGAGGAGTAAAGGGGCTTTATTTTATGGCTCTCAAGGGTCTAATAAGTAATTTTTAGATGCTAAAATTGGTGTTTCCAGACATTCACTACTAAGATAAGTGGAAACTGGGAAAAGCAGACTAAAGGAAGAACAAAAGCCAACAAGTGATTAATTCCCTGTCTGAGGCCACGTTTGTGGGCTCGTGCTTTAACCAAGGACGTTGGGGGATGTTATGAAGTGGGAGTTTCCTTGACAAGGCTCTCCCAGCAGAGAGGACAGGGTTTCCAAGCACTGTGGTTGGGAGACACACCTTGAGATCCCAATGGTCGACTGATATCCCATGTCCTCAGATAAATGCGGATGGAAGGTGTTTTCTATTATGGACCACCATGGCTGTAGGTTAAATGGTGGACGAGACAGATATGGAATTGGAGGATGCGAGAGAGTTATTGACCTTAAATCCTGGCACCTGGCCCGAGGAGAAAATTTTGGATCCCTGTTCCTCCATTTCAGGACCAGAACAATGGGGCAGGCAAGGAAGCAATTGTAAGTGTCTGGGAAAAGGAGGTTCGAGTGTCGAGAGGGTCCATCAATGACTGAGCGCCACTTCTGTTGTGTCCTTCCACGGCCAGCTATCTCCCAACCCATCCCTCTCAGTCCGTGACAGCCCCGGGCCCCATGGGAGTATAATAAAGACACAGTTTTCTCTGCGGTAGATCGCTGGCATATGTCTTCAAATTCCACTCCACCAGCTTGGGACTGAGTAACTCCTCAACACATAAGATCAGGAAAAGGGACTTTCGATAAAAATAGACCATTAACAGCATGACCGTCTTCTCAGGATGAAGTAGTGGGTCACTTGGGTTGTGGTCGCGTCCCAGGGAAAAATGAAGTCCACCTCTAAAGCCTGTCGGAAAAGGGTGCGCATTGGATCCGGATGTTTACTTAATCGGAGAAGTAAAAAAGAGATTGGGCTATTAATGGAAGGAGAAGGGAAGGGCCAAGACAGAAATATCTTCATGGCATAAGGAGTGGGACGCTACGTGGATAACAAGGCCCACGATGTGCCCATAAGACCATTGGTTTATACCATTATGAATATACATGACACTTTTATGTTCACGCTATTTTTTGGTGAATGGCAAATGTAGCAATTATGGATACCAAGTATTTACAGGGTAATTATGAACATATTTAGTAAGTATATTATACTATATTCTGTGTAAATTTCACGTGTTTAAGAGCCTGTGATACTGCGTGGTATGCCATACTCTTTCCCCCGATTTATTTCCACGTCTTTGAAATGGTGGTCCAAACTGGGTCAAGCTTCCTAATTAGTTTTTTGTGTTAAATGATGTTGTCATATTTTACTTGGGAATTATATTGAAAAAATTGCTTCCTAGCCTTGGGCCCGGAAGATGGAGGGGATCCTTAGAGTCTCTTTTCCTTTAAAAGGTCGACATTACCCACCAGGGAGATGTGCTGGCCAGGTGAGCCTGGTGACCTGGGTTCTCGCCCCCTCTACCAGATTTAATGGCTTGTATTTTGAAACATGAGACTACTTATACATGCCCGCTACTACAGTGGAGTAGGGAAGGTAAATGTTAATCCAACACTCCTACATCATTGGAACTCCTCTGAGCACCGCACATGTACATTTGTAGCAATTGCACTCCACACTGGCACTACATCTATTTAGTACTACTGGCAAAATTGGAACCGAAATTAAATAGGTTAGTCAATGTAAATATACTACCAGGTTAGAATGTTCCTGGCTAAGTTGTTGATGGTGCGCCGCCAAAGGCCTATTTAATTGGGTGTCACATTACGTTGACCGGCGGGTGGGACCTTCTCGATGCGGATTGGTCAGGGGTTAAATATTTGGTAGACTTTTGTCGACCGCAGCGGAGCAGTAATGTCCTGGAGAAATGTAATAAGCTTCATCCAGTAAATACCTTCCTAGGCATCCCTCCCTTGCGACTAAGGGAAGCCTTCATAATTTAACAAGTGCAATCAAAACGAAAATGAGGATTACACAAAAGACACTAAAGAGAAAATCTAGAGTGGATTCCCTAGCAGAGTATCCTATCATGGTAAAAGGAGTTGAGCCGTTGATGAAATTTTAACCTTCATTTCTCCTAGAAATCTCAATAGTCAAAGCAAAAGACCAACTTTGAAGATCTGCCAAAAGTAAAGACTCCAAGACCAAGTGAGGATATTCCTTACCGGCCTTGAGATCCTGGGCACCAATGTTGACCACAGTACAACCGATGGCTGAGGCCGAGTTCAGAGCTAGATTCAAGTTCTCCTGAATTGTCAAAGGAAATGTACAAGTGAGGAAGTATTTCTACAGTCTTATCTACAGCTTTCTGCAACAATCTATCTTATTGAACTATATATATATAAGGCTGTTCCTCACATTTAAAGCCCCTTTTAACTGACTACCCTGTCCCACTGCTTACTTTACCTTATCCCTTCCTCACATGGGTAGAAATAAACTGAAACATTACAGGACCACTTCGCAAACTGTTCAAAACTACAGACCTTCCGAACTGTTGCAAGTACTGGAACAAGGCCGTCCGTCTTGAACTGTTCATACGTAACAGTGACCATTCGAACTGTTCAACGAGTTCACTAACAGGTATCCCTTCGAATCTGTTTTCCAAGCAACTAACAAGGTTACCTTGAACTGTTCCAACCCTTATTGCGGGTAGACAGGACCTTCCGTATGGGACATGGTTCAAACAGACTTACAGGATACCTTTTTCAGGGACCGCTGTAAAAACTAACAGGACCTTCGAACTGTTCAAACTAACAGGACCTTCGAACTGTTCAAACTAACAGGACCTTCGAACTGTTCAAAGCCAAGTAACTAAGGGAGCGCAGGACCTTTGAGACTGATCTTTCGCAAAACTAAAAAGGACCCTTTGAACTGTCGGTCCCTTTGTGCTGTTTCCTCAGCCCTCTGGAATGTTCTATATTTTTTTTTTTTTTCTGTTTTTGCTTTTAATCTATCATTATCATTTTCTTAGTTTATTGTCTTTTTAAGTGTTCTCCTATTTGTTGTTTTTTATTTATTGTTTATTGTGTGGATTTTATCATACTTTTCCCTAGGTCTTTTTGTTTTGTTTTATCCATTTTGTTCTTACTTTTTTTTTTTTTTTTCTTTTCTCTCTCTCTTCTTCTTTCACTGAGTTCCCATCTTTTTTTTTTTGCTTGCCTTCCTACTCTCAGCTTGTTTGGTTACGTTAAAGGACTGCTCAATATAGCTCATTCGCCACTATTCTTTGGGCAGTCTCGTGATCTCTTGCTGAGTTGGCAGGGCCCCAACAATACGCCAATGATGGTTTGCTAGCCGCGCGTACTTACTTCCTTTACTTTACCTAACCTTATCTTTATCTTGGGTCTCTTTCTGATAATGATTCATTAGTTGCTGAAATCCCAATTGCGCTGCTTATTGGAGTGAAGTCCACCCAACCTAACGTTGCACTCACCCATCTTCTAGCGAGCTTGGAGCCAGGACAGAAGACATAGGAAGGGAGTCCGGACAGTTCTTCGAAACGTTACATTGGGAGAGGTTCCCAACCCACGTTCTCCCACGCACTATTTAAGTGAGGAAAGCCCTCACATCAAAGGCCTGCACCGAGATACTGGGATTGCAGGAACTGAAAATCCTGGAGACCTTATAATTTCCCAACCCCCTAATATGGGCAGGAACGAAGCGCATATGAACCAGCGACCCAAAATTTTCCAATCCTGCAGTATCACATTCACCACAAAGGTCGAGATCGTAATGAACCACACAGTTTAATATCTACCTAATGGTTTTCTTTCGGGATGGGTATTGCCCTAGTAGCTTTCTCGTCTTTCGCAATTAACCCGATAGGAACCAAAATGTCTTGTCTCTACAATCCAGGGTGAGGCCAACGCTAAAGTCAATAGGAACTATTGTATAAGGGCTATATATATTCGGGTTCCTGTATAGATTAGGCCGAGGATCACTCTTTGATCGATAGGAACCCTGACTATACACCAGAGGCAGGAGATCTTTGTGGAGTTCAAGCCAGCCTGGTCTTACAAAGTGAATGTCCAGGAACAAGACTGGGGCTACAGGGAGACTGTTCGAAATAACAAAAAATAAATAAAAAATACTGCTTTTTCCTGGGTGGTGGTGGGGGGCAGGGAATGGGAAGTGGGACTTACACTTCGATTTGAAGAAATGATGTATGACCTATGGGGGGAAAAATTATAATAAAAGTAAACACAACACGATCCCGAAAAAAAATACTGCATTAAAAATAAAAATAATAATACAGGGGGCAAATGGAAGAAAATAAAGAATTCAGATGGGAGTATTAAAGAAGCAAGGAACTCGGAGTTATCTTTTTTTTGTCCTTTTGCCAGTGCTTTTTTATTTGAATGTCATTCCTCTTCTCTCTCTAGGGAACTTAGGCTATGGTGGGCATGTTTGAAAATTGAGAATGCTCCCGATAGAGGATCCCAAGTATTACAGACATCCGGCGGTTTTCAAAAGTAGTTTCCTCCCAGTTCTCATCCCTCCAGGTCGTTGAGGCACGTGTGCATTACGCTCTTGCTTTCTCAATGGTTAATTAATTATAAAAAAAGAAGTAACAAAGAGAGCCCCAATTGTGGCTTTAACTAGGGGCACTAACCTGGTGCTATTTCAATGTCGACAGTGAAACGAGGTATTCGAGTTGCCCCTTGCTGAGTCCCCAGGCTTGCCTTCTGAAGAACTGGGGTGGTTATCTATAGTCGAGAACAAGGACCGTCCGAGTCACGTATTCCCACGTGACTTTCCATTGGAAGGCCCCAATGTAGGCACGAGCAATAACCCCACTGACGGGCGGCAAGCACCAGGTGAATGCTCGAGCTGGCCAGACCAGTAACACTCTACCCCATTAAATAAAAGAAATAAAAGTTTACTGGGCCTATTTGCCTCGCTTGATTGTCCCATTTATTCCAATTTTGTTCTTGTCTTTCTCCCCGCCCTTTACTTTCTTCCTTTCTTTTTTTTTTTTTTTTTTTCTTTTTTCTTTTTCTAAGTCTTCTTATCTTTCTTCTTTTGGTCAAGTTATCCACTAGCTCATATATACATCGGCGGCCTTAAACTTTCTTGCCCTGTTGCATTTTATCCGCTTTCCTCTCTCTTCTTCTATGTCATTTTTCTTTATCTCATTTCTTCTTCTCTTATTCGTCCAGCATCCGAACCCCTCGATCTAACACTGGCTCACTTTACCACATGAAGCAAAGTGGGTATTGTCTGTCCTATTGACTGGCTTCTTGGTGACTCCACTTGTCCTCTATTCTCGGATTAACTAATCTCCCATACCTCTCTTTACCATTAGTAGTCTCAAACTACTTGTAACTGTTCCTTCTCTCTTCCTATCTTTTTCCTTCTACTTCCATTTTTGATGATTTCCTATTTCTGATTGAAACCTGCAACATGGTTATTTATATTCTATGTTATGAGTATCTCCTCTTATATTGTATTTTTTCTAGTGCTTTGACTGGTTATTGATTTCGCACTATTGGCTTTCCAGTGATTCAAAATAAGAGCACTAGTGGGGTGTCTTCCTTCACTTCAGAGACTCCTGTGGTATTTATCAAATTCCCAGTCACCTTCACATGGCATGTTTAACATATAACTGTCTATATATATTCATTATCCACTCCTTCTTCTGTTCCTCCTCTATTGGCGTTTGGGTACTTCCTTTTATCCTCTCTCTCACCATTATACATTTCCACTATGCACTGTTACACCCACCTGAAATAAAGATAACAAGAACACACCATAATATGCATTTTTAGAGGCTGTAAGGTTACTATCTAGCCACAACAAGGCCACTCCACCGTATTCTTCCTATTTCCTGTCCTTATTTCTGTCTTTTCATGATTTTCATCTTTCGCCCCAATCTGGGAATGTCCACAATGAAATCTTATTGTATTTGCCGGGTAGTTTTCACTATTCTCTTATGTTAATATGGTGTCTTTCCACTGGTCAAGATTAAAATTTAGAATTCCTTATTGTGTGTTTTACATAATTTGAATATATTTGTTAATTTATTAAGTAAAAATATGAGTATTTTTTTTTGCTATACATCGTTGATTTTATATTCTTAATCTACCACTTCCTATTTTAACTCTCGTGGTAAAGCTCGGCTTTCTTACTTTTTTATTTTCTATTATTTTATTGGATTACCCAACCCCGACTTACCAGGAGTCAGTTTTGGTTGCTCGCTAGTAGATGTGTTCATTTTACTCTATTGCTTTTCCTTCTCTTTTTTAGAGAAAAGGGTCTTTCCTGTTTAGCATCTAGTCTCTCTTCAGATTCTTACCTCTGTAGGCCGGCCAAGGATGAGCCTGAACTCTCTCCTTTGTGTTATCACGCTTCCTTTCCATAGCTTGGCACATGAGTGGAGATGAGAGGTTATCGTTTATCTACCGTCTCTTCCCTTCCACCCTTATTTGTTGAGCTTCCAGTGTGACCCTGAACTCTCCCTCCAGCCCTTTGTTCTTTATCGCCCCTTGCCATGCAGACCCTCCCTGCTGTGCTGTCCACTGCCTCACTCTAATTCAATCTCTCCACCTCTCATCCTCTCCTTCTTTTCTGCTCCTCTCCTCTCTCTCTTTCTCTCTCTCTCTTCTCTGGCTCCACATTCACCATGCAGTTATACACACACCCCAGGAAAATTAAGCCGGAACCTATTTTGGGTTTCTCACTCTCACATGGTGTAAGACCAGAGTAAACTTTCTAACTTTCCTACCCTTCTCTTTTCCCGGGCACTGTCCGTTATTTTTATTTTGAGTCAGGATTTCTCCTTCTTCCTTTTCTCCACCTCGGCCTGCGAACTCACCCGACCACACACACACTGCAAAAGGGATCTACAAGGGCCATTGCTTCTTGTCACTCACCAAGCCGAGCGGTTAAGCGATACAGATTCCCTGGAGACTGACAACTTCCCAGGATCCGCATGCTTAATACAAAAAGCGAGCCCATCGTTTTTCCTTACGTACTGAGTTCCCTCCATCGTTCTTTCCTAAGATGAGAAGCTCTTTGTTCAAACCATTTGATCCTTGTGTGGATTTGCCCGGGATTTTTTTAAGCTCAGTGGAAAACGCCTCTGGATTTTTCCCAATCCCCCAGCGCCTCTGAAACATCGACCATCAACTATAAATAACTTTGTAATCTCATTTACCTCTTTTCCTTTTCTCCCTACTTTCCTTTCACTAGAATAAAAACCACACTACCTATTGTCCAAATACATCACTCTCCAATACCAATCCACCCCTTCGAACTCTCCGCCCGGGCCAAATCATAAATCGCGTATTTGTTCCATTACTTTGATAACCACGAAATTACATCCCAAAATTCTTCAACTTCATTGTCCAATCTTAATTTTCTTTTTACAAATTTGGTTGTATGTTGTAGGTTTTTTTAATTGGATACTTTTTTCATTAAAACAATAGATAATAGAAGCTGGCTGTGGTGGCTTGGGTCAGTCCCTGCCTTACTAGAGGTTTCCAGCACACCTTGCAGTCCGAGCGCCCTGAGGTCTAGCGGATCTTTCTGTGAATGTTTTCAATCAGCCAGCCCTCTGGTCCTAACCCTCACTTCAGTAGATTATCTCCAAATCAGCTGGGTACTCTTAAAAGGTGAGACCTCTGTCTCTCAAAAAAAAATCAAAGTACCTAAGGTGATAACCAATAAATTTATGTCTATTTTTCCTTCCCTCCTTATCTCCATTACCTACTCAACACTTAATCAATTTGTTGTTTGAATCCTTTTTTTTTGGTGTTTTTCCTCCCCCCAGGCGCTGGCTGTGGTGGCATACGCCTGTAATCCCAACACTCTGGAGGTAGAGGCAGGAGGTTTAGGAGTTCAAGGTCATTTCAGCTACATATTGAGTTCAGAGGCCAGCCTGGACTAAAAACCAAGTTCCAGGCCAGCCTGGGTCGCTACATAAGGACCCCTTCCTAGTCTCAAAAAAAACGCTTTTACACAAAAAGGGGGGGGTTTCCTGGGAGCTGGGTGGCGATGGCATCTAATGGCTGGGCATTCTAGATGCCTGCTGTGCAAAGCAACAGCCTTATGCATTCAGCTCAACAATACAAGAAAATTTTAAACCCAAAAAGATTAATGAATGTTTATGTGCGTCATGGTATAGACTATTACTCTGAGTGAAAGACAAGTACTGAATACAGAAACAGCGTAAAAGGAGTGAGCTTGGGTTGCTTGTCTAATGGCTTTTTCATCAAATTGTAATCTGGTCTTGATGTTTTGATCATATTTGGACCTGAAAAGAAGAAAAAAATGCTAATATTACGCCTTCCCAACAATTATATCTTGACCTCCCAACTCATCCGATAGGCCTAATTGTTCGCCAGATGTTATATTTTGTTTTGGCCAAGCACCCTACAACGATTAATCCAGTATTCTAAAAAAGGTAATTTAACAAATCCTGTTTTTTTTTATTTTTTTAATAGTTATTGGGACTGTTAGCTATACTCAGGGACTTTAGCTTTTGAAATCTACACGAGGCTGTTGTTTCCTAGATTCCTACTGATGCCGTGCCACAACACCAACCGCTCTTGCAGTGGACCCATTACTTGGAAACATGTCTTTTAATCCTAAGTCTCTCCTTTATTTCTTTATCAAGCATCTCAACATTAGGCTTATAGTCGTGTAAATAGTCTAACGAATTCATGAAAAGGCCAAATCTTTCGACAAGATAAGCACAACTGCAGTATTGGAACTATGTTTCGTGTTTCTTTCAAAGGGAAAGAGAAGGATGAACAATAAAGAGCTTTCGGTTGACATAGTTCACAGAATCAACTTCAGACAATTTTTTAAAAGAGAATTATCACATCATATTGATTTTTACTCTACATAATATAGTTAATTAATATTATTAATTACCTTTTGTCTGTACGAAATCTCAGTGTTGATGGAATGGGGGCAGGGTATGAATGAACACACTCACCTTAGTTCTACCGGCTCCTATAACACTGGATGACACTGCGTTTTAGCCACCTACTCTAAAGGATGACCACTGCCATCCTGCCACGTGATCTTAGAAAGATTTCAGGCCTGCGATCACTCAAAGAGGGATTCATTGGGCACTATGGTAGAAGGATTGGTTCACAGTCATGCGCGTCGTTTTCTCTAGAAGCGTCTTTCCTGATTTATCCAGATTGGGCATTACATATTTCTCACCAGCATCCCATTTTACACGTTTATACTTACTCCTCATATCCTCAGATAGAAAATGCGGTATCCCCTCGTACATCCACGCACTCACTCTAGTTACAAATTAAAATCCAGAACAAGTACGGCACGCCGGAATGGAGACATAAAGTCCTGATCACCGAAAACGAGAAACCAACTTATTCCACCTCTGAAACAGAAAATCCTTGGTAAGGCACCTAAATCTCACTTTCATATAAACTCTGTCACCACCTCAACAATCCAGAATGACAATTGTTGTCATTCTATTAAAGATAATACAACATTCTATTACTAAAATCCTTTAAAACTCTATAAGTATGTACATATCAATTGGCCAAGAAAAGGGATTTCATTCATAACTAAATTTTTCCACTCCAACAGAGAGAAGGAAGGATGTATGAATCTTCTTTTCCAAATGAGTACAACTGTACATTGATTTTTTGTTTCTAAACTTTCCTTCCTAACTATTTTGTAGTTTGCTTCTAAATACAAATTATGAATGCATGTAAACTAGACCTACATTGACTGTATTTATTTTGCAAGTTAATGTTCTCTAGGCATTTATTAGTTTAAAATTTCATATTTTGGATACATAAAACCACATCCGTTAAATAAGATTTTTAATGCTGTGGATCGAGATCCTTCTTGTTTATCCTTCCTATCTACTAATCATGAAATATCTCACCTGATCCCACTTCAGTGAAAATATTGAATTCAGTTTGCTGCGGAAGAAGTCTTAGGACATCTAAAGAAGTGTTGTTGTGAGGGATCCAGTTTTATTTTTGATGTAACCCAAAAAACATCCCCCTACACGTGTGAAAACCTCATTCCCGTTAAACCTCAGTTTATTATGCCCTATACATAGACTATACTTTATTTATTATGATAATATTAGTAATAAATTTAAGCACACATTTTGCTCTTACATTTCCACATACTGGAAATTATAGATTTGTTTCTTTCTCTAGTTGCTTCAGGAGCTATTTATCTTTCGACATTTTTGTTTTATGTCTAAATGCTCTGTTTTGTCTCTCTTAAAACATTGTGATGGATGTCCTCGTTATTTCTTTTTATCCAGAGTTTCATCTCTCCACCACATGTCTGGTGCTCGCATGCTTAGATCCCCAGCACTCGTGTCGAGGCAATGCAGGTTCACCGGTGCGATCTCTGGGAGTTTATTTCAGTCCAGCCTGATATCTTTAACAGAGCAAGTTTCTTTTCCCTTTAGGCTCCAAGCTGCCGGCGGTTCTTTTAAGCAGACCCTGTTCTTTTGCCAGGCGCTTAGTGGCCCAGCTGCCCTTTACCCCAATCCCTAGCACTTGGGAGTTCAGAGTTGTCAAGCGGTATTTTTGTGAGTTTAAGGCCAGTGTTGTCTACAGAGTGAATTCTCTCGTTTTGCCCGTACAGCATCCTGGGCCCTCAGGCCGATGACCCTCGTCTCAAAAAATTGACAAAAAAAAAAAAAAAAGAGAGGACCCTGTCCTCAAGAAGAGAAATTTTTTCTTTTCCTTTAGCTTACTTTTGGGTTTCCTTACTTGGATCAATCAATCCTTTACGTGATGGTTATCAGACTTAAGCAATTTGGTGCCATTTACCCTCTCTTCTGTTTCAGACAAATTAATCTTAAGAGTTATCCACTCTTTTGTGAAACTAGAAGAGAAAAGATCTTTACCATTACTATTAAATCATCTTCTGCCACCCAAATTTGCCGATATTCCAGCTCTACCTTATACGTAAATGCCATTATTCTTATTATCCGAATTGAATACCTCATTCACAAAGTCCCACCCGATACATCGGACTGGAGTTACATGCCTTAATGGTAGGTGCTTGTGGAGCATGCTTGAGGCCCTAGATTTGATCCTCAGTGATCACTGAAAAATTTTTTTAAAAATTCCACCCGAAGTCATATTAAGCATCCAGTGTTTTGAGATGTAAGACTTTTCCATTTTATTTTATTATGCTCTTTTTACCTTTCAAATCATATAAGTTAGGATATGTTTCAACTTATTTAGTAATTCTAATATTGTTATTTTTTTGGCAATGCTAAAATTGAGATATATTTCAAAAATATCAGAGCATAATTAAGTCTGCAATTTTTCTTCTCTCCTCCACGGCATACAAAATAGTGGTATCAATCACAATGGCAGCTTAGATCTTATAGGATGTGGCACTTAAAAGACCCAATCTGGAGAGTGAGATTACCTGAGTAAGAATGCTGTGTGGCCCTCACTGGATAATCGAGTGATGTTCCTTCCAATCGCGAAGTGATCCCCTCTTTCTTCTCTTGTTAATTTTTCTTTTTTCGGAATGTTTTAATGCTGATTTCTTTGCTTTTTCTACTCTTGCCATTACGTAGATTTTATGGACAATACATCATATCAATTGTTCCCAGTCAGCCCAATCTAATGATGAAAAGGTTATTTAAACTTCAGGTTTAGCTAGAATGGAATAAACACTATTAATNTGGTCAACTGCATACAAATATATAGAGACAATTTTTATGAAGCTGCAGAGTTGAGAGAGAAATAATCTTTTTAATATGGATGTCTATCTAGACAGGTGGATATCCATATGTAAAACAACAAACCTTATTCTAAGTTAACATTAAAGTTTATATTATGAATTTTAGTATAAAATCTTCCTAAACTGGAATTTGGCAAAGAGTTTTAAAATATAATAACAAAAATACAACCATAAGAGAGAAAATTGTTAAATTGAACTTCATCAAAATTAAAAACTCCCCTTTGTGAAAGCAATTATAAGACAAACAATACAGTAGAATAAAATATCCTCAAACAACACATCTCAAAATAGACTTGTATACAAAATATATCACTGACTCTCAAAATTCAAAAGTAGAGAGGCCATCCAATTAAAGATAACAAAGTATTTGAATAGATACTCAATCAGACACATACAATAATGATAAAAACATATGAAAAGTCTCTCAGCACTATTATCTTAGGGAAAGATTAAGAAAAAACCTTTTGTAATGCAACTACATATCTTTTAGAAAGACTAAAACTAAAACATGCAACTACTAATAGTGATGCAGAGAAAGTAGAAATTTGGGCAGCAAAATGATACATCTACTCTGGAAAATAATTTCCAATTATTTTCCTATGAAATTATGTCCTATGAAATTATGTCCTATGAAATTATGTCCTATGAAATTAAACTTATACTCTGTAGGTAACTTGGCTACTCCATTCCTTGCTATTTGCACCAAAGGGATGAGAACTAATATCCACAGAAAACCTGATGTTGTTTATAGCATCTCTATTCATAGTTACCACAAACTATAGGCAATCCATACATATTCCAATGGATTAGTAGACAGAAAGTTTCATTCATAGGGAGTAGTGCCATTTTGGATTAAAAATGAACACATTATTGATACATTTCACAGATTGGTTGCACATCTATAGACTTAAACTGAGTGTAAGAAGTGAGTTTCAAAGAGTAGCATGTTCTGTGATTCCACTCATATAATATTCCTGGAAAGACAAGACTGTTGATGAAGTCATTATGACATACCAGTCTTTATCAAGAGCAGGTGATGAATAGAAGTCAGTAATGAAGGAGAAAGCAATAGTTATTAATATTAGGTTATTAAGAGAGATTGACACTATAAGAAGACAGAATGAATTTTTTTTTCTGGGCAAACTATCTTGATTGTAGTGCTGCACATACAAGTCTATAATGCATGTTTATAAATTGTACACACTAATGAAATCTCTTGTGTGATGAGTTTAAAAATTTAAAACTTTTATTTCAGAACTTCCTGTCCTAATAATAAAGTTATATGTGTGACAACTGCATTGCCATGTTACAGATTTGAATAAACCATTAAAAAGTGCTAAGAGGTCAGTATGGATTTTGATGAAGAGTTAGCATGTAAATTGGAAAAATATCAGAAAATTCATTATAGAGGAAACAACTCAGAAGTACCACTCAAAACAAGCAAAATTATTCTTATGTACAGTTACTAATGCTTTCTGAAGAGAATGGATACTAGCATACTAAAGAGAAGAATTCAGGAGCTGGAGAGATGGCTCGGGGGTTAAGAACACTGACTATTCTTCCACGGGATCCAGATTTTGTTCTCAATACTCACATGGTGACTAACAATAACCCCTATCTCCAAGGAGCTAAGAGGTCCTCAAACAATTAAAAGTGAAAATAAAAAGACTCACTATGGTCAAACTTCTGAAAATGTACATAAAATGTACATATTGAAAACAGAGATACTACAAATTACAAATCCAGGAAAGAAAACCCAAATACAGAA
>VZQC01011399.1:175846-188236 GCA_009823505.1 Rhizomys pruinosus | reverse complement strand
TTAATAAACCTTAGGTGATATGCTGAGAGTGTTTACAAAGATTCACAATTTTTCACATAATGTTTCACTTCAAGTGTCTTATATAAATTAAGGAAAGCAAGCTTTAAAAATAAAGAAGTCTGAGCTGGAAGGATAGCATGGCCGTTAAAGGCTAAGGCTAACAACTAAAAAATAAAAAAAAATGATATTTCTTGTGAAATAATTTAAATAAATTCCATTACTGTTTAAATAGGGTTAATAACTAAATGAATTATGACATAATTGCAATATACAAATAGCCAATAATTTTAAATGATATTTAGGAATAGCTTTATAATTTGTAATGTGTTTTCATTGAAATATAATTTCAAATGAACTAGTTTTGTTTCCTCAATCATGAGGTAGTAGTTGGGTTTAAGTACAAAACACGGGTTTTACTATCCACAGTCAAAATTAAAGATTTGCTTCTTGAGGCAGGGTCTCACTGTAGCTCCAATTGTTCTCTAACTCACTCTGTAGACCAGGTTGGCCTTGATCTCATAGAGTTCCACCTATTGATATTAAAGGCATGTGCCACTATGCTTGGATATAATCACATTTTAATTATTTCACAAGTAACGCTTCATTGAAACATAATAAGATTCCAGAAATCTGCACTGTGAAACACCTCTGTAAGGCTTAAAGAATTTATTTTAAATTATATTGTTCTAGGAATGCTTGTACTTTATGAGACATTTCAAGGTGCTTATGTCTTTTATGGGGAAAATCATCTTTTATAAATTTAGGAAGAGAATCATTATACAGTAGATTTCATCACTGTGAGACTGACTGGAGTCATTAGATAGCTCTTAGGAATTGTGAATCAGCAAAAGACAGTCATGAGCATAAAACACAGAACTTCCCAAGCCCATTTGAACGCATGCTATTTTATTAGCAGCATTGCTGTTATTTTGAATGATGAACACTATCTCTCATTCAACAATCTATTTTCAGAATACATGTGTAAATTGTTCAATAGATGGATACACACAGGTCACAGTGGCCAACACTGTGTATATTTTCCAGTTCCCAATCATTAGCACCTTGAAGCTTTACAACTGAATGTAATGCTGAGTTCCATTTGGTGTCACCTTCCTGTTATTTGTGTTTCTTTGAGATTCTGTTTCCAAATTTGGTAATGATACAAATATTAATGTTTAATAAAGATATTCTCACAAAGTTATTTTCCCAAACAATGGATTTAGTAATTTTGTTGACCCATCTTTTATGGGGCATTATCAATTTGTTTTCTACACAAACTTTGAAGCAACTATAGGTAAATTAAACACACTTGACGAAAATACTTCACATATTCAATTTCACTTTCTTCATCTTTCAATTTGAGATAGTTTGAAGGCTGTTCATGAAGCAGAGTATAAGAAATTCCTATTTCTAGCACTTAGTAGGCATTCAAATTTGATAGTGATAACAGAAGTTTATTATTAGACAGGATTCTACAATAATGCTCCTGTTTTCTATTTTTAACAGAACAAATATTAGTGTATGATTTGAGGATGGGACGGATGTGTGTCAAAAATATTTTAAATTTAAGTTTGCAAAAAGTGTTAGAAATAGCAATGCACTTGTGCGTGGCTGATGGGTAAAATTAGTTACATCTGTGTAATTAGGTTGAGAAAGCTGGTATATATCAAAATATTTCCTTCTATATCAGCTAAACATACTGCTACATTTTTGCAAACATACACAATATATCTGTGATGGAAATTAGCATATTTTCAGTATTGAAAAGAAAGCCAGTTAGAAAGGTGGAAACGGAATCAGGTATCAGTCTTACAGGGCAATTTTCAGAATGCTTGCCCTCTTTAAATTATTTTTGCTAAGCTTTCATCACAATTTGAATGTGTGATTTAAATACATGAAATGATTATAACCACATGCTTGTGAAGAATAGATACTCTTATTGTTTGAGGGAGACCAGCAGAAGTAGGTAGGATGTCAGAAGAAAGTAAAAGTGTAAGAGAAATGGAAGAAGAAAGAATCATGCAGATTAGAGATCTGAGGTTACCGGTTGAGGTGATAGTAAAGGTACTTTGAGACAATTCAGCAGACATATGAACTAATTAACAACAGGAATCTTCAACATGCTTATACAGTGAGTTTTAAGAATTATGATGCTAAAAATGCAATTTGTTCTGTATACTGGGTGCCAGAGTGCTTTTGAGTCTCTTCATTCCTACATATTCTCCATATAATCCTACACTTCATTAAATTTACCAGAGAAGTTTCTATTCTCTCATAAAATATATTTCAGATATATTTCATTATATAGTCATATAAATATTAATAATTACAATCAAATACAACACATTTTCTTTGTCAGTTTCCCTTTTACATCTCTATATCTAGAACAGTGTTTAGCACATCACAGGAGCCTAACAAATATTTGTTAAGCGAATAGAGTATAAGGAATGAGAATGAGGAGGTTCTGAGTGTTGTAAATACCCTTTGATATCTTTACCACTGAGCTACATGAGCTATCTAACTCACTGTATCTTATTTATATTTGCAACAAAATATTACTGATGCCATATGCTTCAAAGGTTCTCATGAAGAAAGTGATTCTAATGCCCAAATCAGATCAAAATGTGTAGGGAAATCAAGGTGCAAGTCAAGGAGAGCATTCTAATACTTATTTCAATGGCTGTTGTAGGGATTAAATAATAGATGTAAATGATCTTCATATTAAGGGAGGAAAACAAAAAGCTGAGAGATGGCCCTCTATTTGACCATGTAATTTGAAGTTTGAATATTGGATGGATTCAGAGAAAGTGAGAGAGAGAGAGAGAGAGAGAGAGATAGTCATAGAGACACAGATATAGAGTGGCAGAGTCATAGAAACACAGAGATAATTCTGTTTATCAACTACAGATATGAGAAAGAGAGAGAGAGAGAGAGAGAGAGAGAGAGAGAGAGAGAGAGAGAGAGAGANTAAACAAAAATATTAATTATAACAAGTTCTGATAATTAAAGGATTTTCCTGGGTCAATTTAACTATTCCAAATATATCCCCCTTCAACCTCATTCTCACCTAGGGACCCAATATGGCTGTTTCTTATTTAGAAAACAGTATGAAGAATCCCAAGAACCAGTGCGTCCATGAGATCATTTTTAAAACATGAAACACATTTTGATTGGAGATTCCCATGTTATGTTTGCTCTTCACATGTCACAAACATCTACAAACAACTTTGTCAGAGACACAGAGCTGTGAAAATGCACTGAAGTCATTACTCATGTTTGTCACTAGAACATAATTTTAATATCAAAAAACACATAAACAATGCTGATGGAATGAATAAATACAAATTTAAACCTAGGTCCTGAGAAAGAAAGGAAATTATTGTACATATAGAAAAACTCCTTGTGACTAAAAATTAAGACAAATTTAATATGAAGTTTAACCTACTAAATTTTATATTAGACCATTTTTTAGTGAAAAGGAACATGTACTCTTTATTCCACAACCATTATTTGCACACTGAGCAAACAGTAAATATTTTAATTATAAAAATTGCATACATCATTTGTGTGCCCACTATAGAACTCATAAAATGGATTGACTAGAAGTCTTTATGTGTCTCAATATGGTACCCAAACCCTAGCTGAATCTATGTGGCAGGGGCAAAATTACAGGCCAGAATCACCTTATTTTCTTACCACTCTCTCTTGTCAATTTTCTGTAAAAAAAAGTTTATGGCTGCATTTGGAGTCTATTTTGTGCTGTATTCGTCAGAGTTTGAAAATTTTCAGCAGAGCTGGCCTCATGGGGAGGGAGATAGCTGTCTTTTCTTTATAACTGATGTTACAGTTTTGGGATATTCATTATTTGTGAGTAATACAGGCACACTCATTCTCTTCACAATTTTTTTCTCTTCACAATTTTTTTCTCAAGCTCATTAAGACAGCCTCTCCCATGTTTGCTTCTAAGCTCTTTGCCTTTATCTCCCATTTAATCTTTAACCAAAAAAATAAGTAAGAGAAATAGAGGAAGAATAGACAGAAAAATCAAAAAGGTTTCTGTGGAACTGCATGCCTTTAATTCCAGCATTCAGAAAGTAGAAGAATGCAGAACCCATCTTGGTTTAAATAGTGAGTATAGTGAGTTTCAAGCTAGCTAGCTGGGTCTTTAGAGAGACACTACCTCAAAAAATAAAAAAAAAAATTAAAAAAAATGAAAGAGAGAAAAGAAAAAATCAAAACTTGCTCGCCCCTATACAATCACAAAGACATGGAGTAGAGGCTTAGTTTTATATTGTTAAATCTCTATTTTTGGTGGAATAGTTTCTTGTAAAATAAAGTCATGAGCCAAACAAAGACAAGGTAATGAATCAGGCCTGACTAATGAATACCACAAGAACTCTAGCATTTCCATGTGGACTCCATGATCACACACTGCATGGTGTGGCAGGGCATATCAGAGCAGATCAGGTATGTGGCACTGAACTGAAAGGATCTATTTTTTTGAGACAGAGTAGCCACAGGTCCCTCCAACATGCTAGGTAGGCCAAGCAGGCCTTGGTCTTTCAATCCCAGCACTCAGAATGCAGAGGCCTCTCTAGTCTGTGTAGCAAGTTCTGGGCCAGCAGAAATTACAGGGAGATACTGTCTTAAAAAATTAAAATAATATAAGGAAAATAATTGCAAAAAGAGCAAATTTTGGGCTTCTGCTTTACTGTGGTGTATTTTCNAAAAAGAATGACAAAAAAGTCTCATGCCTTTCATCACAGCACTCAGAGGAAGAGACAGGCAGATCTCTGTGATTTCTATGCCAGCTGGGGCTACAGGGAGATCCTGTCTCAAAAATACAAAAAATCAAAAATAAATGGGATGAGTAATATCACTCTTCCAGAGCAGGCACTTCCCACCACAGTATTGAACAATTCCTGCTCAGAGATTTCCAAGTATACATTTGCATCGTCATTGTATAAAGAGTAGAGTATACCACTTATTTACATAGGATAGGTTACATAAACAATGTAGAGACTATTAGTGTATTTAGCAGAATGGACCTATATTACATGCAAAAATCTGCCACTAATGGAAAGGACTTAGTATGTTTGCATTCAGTACTTATGAGGATACTCAAACCAATCTACAGAGATAGCAAGGGATCTTATAATTTCTAGAAGTAAATATTTAAAAGGACCCCCAGTTTTGTAGGTTCATAGCAACTATAGAGCCATTCCTCATCTTATAATGAAGTTACAGGTGATGAACCACTGCCAGTTTAAAATTCCACACACTGAATTGAATTTAATAGTCCTGTCCTACTGAGCATCATGATTACACAATAGTGTGTACTGGTCTGGGGTTTAAGGTGGGGCTTTGAAAATGGTATTCAAGCAAACCATCGGAGCTACATATTCATGCCAATTCAGATAGAATTCTGTCGCCATGACAGATCATGTGCACATACACATTTGTAAATGACTTGAGTCTATATTAGTGTGTGTGGCAGGGTGCTAGAAAGTCAACAGGATGGAGGATTAAAATGAAGTTGTATTTCTGGAGGTAGACATAGGTACAAAAATATTACAAAAAGTCTTATGCCTTTCATCACAGCACTAATGAGGGAAAGCAAGGCAGATCGTCTGTGAGTGTTCTCGTGCCAGCTGTGTGGCTGAGGCTACGTGGGGACCCTGTCTCAAAAATAACGCGCGCGCGCGCGTCAATGCTTATCTTTATTTATGTCCATGATTCAGGCACATTGAATCTAGGGCAGAGACAGCGAAAGCACCACCGTGGGAGTGACTGGAACTTAATCTTGTAGGGAAACTCTGTGACTTGGTGTTAAATACCCAGTGTACATACATGTTGTTTTAAGGGCAAAGGAGGGGAGTATTCATACAGCAATTCAATTCAGCTATTGTCCAATTACACACAAATAAAAAATATATATACAAAAAGGAAAAGAAAAAGAAAAAAAAAAGAAAAAAGAGTAATAAACCCTGAATCTTGCGCGAAGTATATCCTGATAGCCTTCCTTAACAGTCGACTAGAGGCTTTAAGAGCTGGAAAATGCATGTTAAAATCATAAAGCACCAACAATAGTTACAAAACCCTAGGATGAGTAACCATAGTATCTTCCAGTATGCATATGGAGCTTGGTGTGTATAGTTACACACACATACATTCTAATTCAACATTTCATACAATATATTTACCCTAATGAATGTTAATTTTGTGCTCTTATAATTATTGATTCTATAGAAAATTTTGATTTATGTTTGAGCATCTTACAGATGGGCTGCTGGGATGCAGCGAGTGTTACACAAAGCACATAGCACACCAATAAAGCAACTATAGATCTCCTTGAGTCAAGCAAGCTCCTCCGTCACACACACCACACACACCCTCATCTGCCTTGGAAATACTGTGCAGCAGTATTTGTATATGTCTGTATATCCCAACCTAATTGGCTAGGGTGCGTGCGTGCGTCCTGTGAGGAATAACCCAAACGGCTGATGTCACATGCTTACATTCTCTAATGGTTAGAAGATGTGATAAACCACAAACGAAAAAAGACACTTCACATACTGCCAGAAATAAAATGTATCTCGCTGCGCAATTGCGCGCGCGTGCGCGCCCAACATTCCCAACAATCCTGTGTGTGCGCTATAGCCAGCAGTAACCTACCATAACAATTAGTACATTGTAAATACCCCTATATCTAATTGTGTGTGTGCTTCAGTACGGCGCGTGCGAAGTGCTATATCATATACTGTGGTAACATACCTATCGACACACACACACACACACATTACAGATCGCGCTGTTCATAACGCCTGTCGCGAGGGCGGGGGGGGGTGTGGGAGAGAGTGGCGGAAGTGGCGGGGGCGGGCGGAGGGTGTAAAAAGAAAACAGGCCAGAACGGACTAGAGCGCCACGACAAGTCCATAGCATTATGAATTGCTTGCTTCTCATCCACCTTGCCGCGCGTTACACACACTAACGGCTAGGAAACAATCTGCGTGCGCGTAGTGCGAGGCGTGATACACACATAAGGGCGTCGATTGGGGTTAATGGTGAAGCGCGTGCGCGCGATACTATAGTGCTGGTGACAAATCATTGTGAACACACACACACACACACAGAACATACTAAGACCTCCCCGGCTGTATGGTGGTGACCGCATGCGAGGCGTGTGTGTGTGTTTTGTGCGCGACAACTGCGTGTGTGCAAAGAGAGTTGGGTTTTACATGGAAAGGATGCTTGTCACATCACAATTATCAAGCGCGTGATTGTTAAAACAAAATGAAACAAAAAAAACAAAAAAGCAGAGAAAGATCGCGCGCGCAGCTATGGCGCGTGAATGCCGCGTCTGCGAGTGTGCGGGTGTGTGGGTGGGTGTGAAAGTGGTCGGGTGTGTTATGCTGAGCATGGTGCATGGCGATGGCAACAGTGTGACACTAAAATAAAGAAAAATAATGTGAAAGAAAAAAGAAAAACCAGTGTGCTGTACACACACGGTGGTGGTGGTGGGTGGGGGTGGAGTGGAGTGGGGAGAAGTGGGGGTGGGGGGGGGGGTGGGGAGGTGCGGGAGGGGGCAGGGAAGGTACAGTAAAAGAAAGAAAAAAAAAAAAAAAAAAAAAAAAAAAAAAAAAAAAAAAAAAAAAAGAACTAAAAAAAAAAGAAAAAAAAAAAATGGCCTTCAGCTACCATGTGGGTACTATGAAGTGAATCCAGGTCGTCTCCAAGAAACTTCAGTGCTCTTAACTGCTGAGCCATTGCTCTAGCCCCCATATAGCACCTTTTCAAATAATTAAATTGTAGGTTTTTCCTTCACCCCACACAATCCCAGATCATGTGCTCTGCCGGGAAAGGGGAATATGTCTAAATTGAACTGAAGGATTGCGCCAACATAGGAACGGTTCATCCGTGCGTCGGAAAACCGACGCTCGCCCACTCTCTATAGGGAACGCGTTTCATTTCGCCATATGTCCATCTCTCTCTCTTCTCGCGTCTACTCTATCTAGATAATAGATCCTCTGGGCCATATCTATTTCCCTCTTCTCCATCTCATCTCTCGCGTTCTCAATCGCATAGCTGCACCTTGTCGGCTACATGCCGTTTCCCAATTCTTTTTTTCCAATCAGTCTTCGTTTACTATGTTCCTGTGACTGTATTTCTCTTGGGAAGTTTCATCTTCTGTGGTTGTCAGTTGTGTCTGAAAAGGGTGAGAAAGTGTCTAATGCTGTTTCCAGATTTGTAGAATCTAGGTGGCTTCCCGAGTTTTTCATTTTCTCCCCTTAGTTCTCTGATTTGTTCTATATATTCTTTGGTTTCTTTGAATATTTCTACCACTGCTCTTCTAAGGTCTATGTATTGGTTTTCTTCCAGGGAGATCTCATTGCAGGAATCTTCTCTCAGGCTGGTAGAGTTCAGTGTGTATTTAGTATGAGTTTTTTTTTTTTTTTACATGTGTCTTTGGCATGTGGATTTATTTTTGTTTGTTTGTGATTTTGGATTCTGGTGCTTCAATGTTGGCTGCATAGACTAAGTTCACTAACACTGCATCTGTTAGACAGTCTGCACCACAACACCACCAGCTTGGGTGGGGGGGAGGTTGCTCCTTTGGTTGGTACCCTGTTGACCTCCTGCACCCCTGTCTAGGTTCACCCATGCCATGGTGCCCTCTGGAACCCAAGCTTGGAGGTTCCAGAGATGGGTGGAGGGCCCCCAAACCCCAAGGCAGTTCCACCCTACTGGGCAATGCACTGTGCCCAACCCGCAGTGCTCTCTGGAACAAGAGCTGGGAGGTTCTGGGGGCAGGTGTAGGGCCCCAAGGCCCCAGGACAGTTCTGCCTTACCAGTGGGCTGCACTATGTCCATGCTTCAGTGCTCTCTGTAACCTGAGCTGGGAGGTTCCTGGGGTGGATGTATGACCCCAAAGGCCCAAGGCAGTTCCAACTTACCAGGGTGCTGAGCTGTGAACACACCATAGTGCTCTGTGGAACCCCAACTGGAAGGTTCCAGGGAAGCATGTCTTTTGTAATATAGACATTAAACAAGTTATGAAAACCATTAAACTGAAAGTCCATTCCATACATCATTCAGCCTAAATACTTTTGAATAATTGATGACTCCAGGAAGATTAGTTTCCAAAGTCATTCAGGACATTGACTCCAAAGTGGATCCACAATGGATATATCAGTGTTTGGCTAGGCTCTTATCACAATATTGATGACAATTACTAGATGAAGACTCCCAAACTACTTTTGATATACAGTGATAACGTTATCCCACACTGATTTTCTTTGACTGGTGAGACTAACATCCATGCAAGATCAGAGACGTACATCTTTCAAAATTATTTTCTATTAACAATTAATTAAAGCACTGGATTCAACTGCTTATGACACACGTTAATAAACCTTAGGTGATATGCTGAGAGTGTTTACAAAGATTCACAATTTTTCACATAATGTTTCACTTCAAGTGTCTTATATAAATTAAGGAAAGCAAGCTTTAAAAATAAAGAAGTCTGAGCTGGAAGGATAGCGTGGTCGTTAAAGGCTAAGGCTAACAACTAAAAAATAAAAAAAATGATATTTCTTGTGAAATAATTTAAATAAATACCATTACTGTTTAAATAGGGTTAATAACTAAATGAATTATGACATAATTGCAATGTACAAATAGCCAATAATTTTAAATGATATTTAGGAATAGCTTTATAATTTGTAATGTGTTTTCATTGAAATATAATTTCAAATGAACTAGTTTTGTTTCCTCAATCATGAGGTAGTAGTTGGGTTTAAGTACAAAACACGGGTTTTACTATCCACAGTCAAAATTAAAGATTTGCTTCTTGAGGCAGGGTCTCACTGTAGCTCCAATTGTTCTCTAACTCACTCTGTAGACCAGGTTGGCCTTGATCTCATAGAGTTCCACCTATTGATATTAAAGGCATGTGCCACTATGCTTGGATATAATCACATTTTAATTATTTCACAAGTAACGCTTCATTGAAACATAATAAGATTCCAGAAATCTGCACTGTGAAACACCTCTGTAAGGCTTAAAGAATTTATTTTAAATTATATTGTTCTAGGAATGCTTGTACTTTATGAGACATTTCAAGGTGCTTATGTCTTTTATGGGGAAAATCATCTTTTTTAAATTTAGGAAGAGAATCATTATACAGTAGATTTCATCACTGTGAGACTGACTGGAGTCATTAGGTAGCTCTTAGGAATTGTGAATCAGCAAAAGACAGTCATGAGCATAAAACACAGAACTTCCCAAGCCCATTTGAACGCATGCTATTTTATTAGCAGCATTGCTGTTATTTTGAATGATGAACACTATCTCTCATTCAACAATCTATTTTCAGAATACATGTGTAAATTGTTCAATAGATGGATACACACAGGTCACAGTGGCCAACACTGTGTATATTTTCCAGTTCCCAATCATTAGCACCTTGAAGCTTTACAACTGAATGTAATGCTGAGTTCCGTTTGGTGTCACCTTCCTGTTATTTGTGTTTCTTTGAGATTCTGTTTCCAAATTTGGTAATGATACAAATATTAATGTTTAATAAAGATATTCTCACAAAGTTATTTTCCCAAACAATGGATTTAGTAATTTTGTTGACCCATCTTTTATGGGGCATTATCAATTTGTTTTCTACACAAACTTTGAAGCAACTATAGGTAAATTAAACACACTTGATGAAAATACTTCACATATTCAATTTCACTTTCTTCATCTTTCAATTTGAGATAGTTTGAAGGCTGTTCATGAAGCAGAGTATAAGAAATTCCTATTTCTAGCACTTAGTAGGCATTCAAATTTGATAGTGATAACAGAAGTTTATTATTAGACAGGATTCTACAATAACGCTCCTGTTTTCTATTTTTAACAGAACAAATATTAGTGTATGATTTGAGGATGGGACGGATGTGTGTCAAAAATATTTTAAATTTAAGTTTGCAAAAAGTGTTAGAAATAGCAATGCACTTGTGCATGGCTGATGGGTAAAATTAGTTACTTCTGTGTAATTAGGTTGAGAAAGCTGGTATATATCAAAATATTTCCTTCTATATCAGCTAAACATACTGCTACATTTTTGCAAACATACACAATATATCTGTGATGGAAATTAGCATATTTTCAGTATTGAAAAGAAAGCCAGTTAGAAAGGTGGAAACGGAATCAGGTATCAGTCTTACAGGGCAATTTTCAGAATGCTTGCCCTCTTTATATTATTTTTGCTAAGCTTTCATCACAATTTGAATGTGTGATTTAAATACATGAAATGATTATAACCACATGCTTGTGAAGAATAGATACTCTTATTGTTTGAGGGAGACCAGCAGAAGTAGGTAGGATGTCAGAAGAAAGTAAAAGTGTAAGAGAAATGGAAGAAGAAAGAATCATGCAGATTAGAGATCTGAGGTTACCGGTTGAGGTGATAGTAAAGGTACTTTGAGACAATTCAGCAGACATATGAACTAATTAACAACAGGAATCTTCAACATGCTTATACAGTGAGTTTTAAGAATTATGATGCTAAAAATGCAATTTGTTCTGTATACTGGGTGCCAGAGTGCTTTTGAGTCTCTTCATTCCTACATATTCTCCATATAATCCTACACTTCATTAAATTTACCAGAGAAGTTTCTATTCTCTCATAAAATATATTTCAGATATATTTCATTATATAGTCATATAAATATTAATAATTACAATCAAATACAACACATTTTCTTTGTCAGTTTCCCTTTTACATCTCTATATCTAGAACAGTGTTTAGCACATCACAGGAGCCTAACAAATATTTGTTAAGCGAATAGAGTATAAGGAATGAGAATGAGGAGGCTCTGAGTGTTGTAAATACCCTTTGATATCTTTACCACTGAGCTACATGAGCTATCTAACTCACTGTATCTTATTTATATTTGCAGCAAAATATTACTGATGCCATATGCTTCAAAGGTTCTCATGAAGAAAGTGATTCTAATGCCCAAATCAGATCAAAATATGTAGGGAAATCAAGGTGCAAGTCAAGGAGAGCATTCTAATACTTATTTCAATGGCTGTTGTAAGGATTAAATAATAGATGTAAATGATCTTCATATTAAGGGAGGAAAACAAAAAGCTGAGAGATGGCCCTCTATTTGACCATGTAATTTGAAGTTTGAATATTGGATGGATTCAGAGAAAGTGAGAGAGAGAGAGAGAGAGAGAGAGAGAGAGAGAGAGAGAGAGAGAGATAGTCATAGAGACAGATATAGAGTGGCAGAGTCATAGAAACACAGAGATAATTCTGTTTATCAACTACAGATATGAGAAAGAGAGAGAGAGAGAGAGAGAGAGAGAGAGAGAGAGAGAGAGAGAGAGAGA
>VZQC01011399.1:141619-175539 GCA_009823505.1 Rhizomys pruinosus | reverse complement strand
ATATATGGGTATTTAAACAGTACTAATTGTTATGGTAGGTTACTTTGGTATAGACACAGATGTTTGGATGGTATGTCAATTCATGATCTACATTTTCTTCTGTCAAGTATGGCAGGGTCTTCGTGTGGTTTATAACATCTCCTAACCATTAGAGGATGTAAGCTTGTGACATCAGCCGTGGGTTATTCCTCCAAGGAGAGAGCCAATAGCCAATTAGGTTTGGGATATACAGACATATGGCTGCCACTGCTGCACAGTATTTCCAGGCAGATGAGGTGTAGCTGGTGCTGACGGAGGAATCTTGCTTGACTCAAGGAGATCTATATTTGCTTTATTGGTTTAGTGGTCTTTGGTAACACTCTCTGGCATCCCAGAGACCATCTGTAAAGATGCTCTAAAATAAATCAAAATTTTCTATAGAATCAATAATTATAAGAGCACAAAATTAACATTCATAGGGTAAATATATTGATGACAATGTTGAACTTAGAATAATGATTAAATATAAACAAGCTCCATATGCATACTGGAAGATACTATGGTTACTCATCCTAGGGTTTTGTAACTATTGTTGGTGCTTTATGATTTTAACATGCATTTTCCAGCTCTTAAAGCCTACCTCTCTTAAGGAAGGATATCCAGATCATACTTGGCAAGATTCAGGTAAATGAACAGTTCCTATAATGGACAATAGCTGAATTGAATTGCTGTATGAATACTCCCCTCCTTTGTCCTTAAAACAACATGTATGTACACTGGGTATTTAACACCAAGTCACAGAGTTTCCCTACAAGATTAAGTTCCAGTCACTCCCACGGTTGGGTGACTTTTTGTCTCTGCCCCAGATTCAATGTTCCTGAATCATGGACAATAAATAAAGCATAAGCATTGATTTTTTTTTTATTTTTGAGACAGGGTCTCCCTGTAGTCCCAGCTGGCAGAGAACTCACAGAGATCTGCCTGCCTTTACCTCTGAGTGCTGTGATGAAAGGCATAAGACTTTTTGTAATATTTTTGTACCTATGTCTACCTCCAGAAATACAACTTCATTTTAATCCTCCATCCTGTTGACTTTCTAGCACACATGCACACACACTAATATACAAAGTCATTTACAAATGTGTATGTGCACATGATCTGTCATGGCGACAGAATTCTATCTGAATTGGCATGAATATGTAGCTCCGATGGTTTGCTTGAATACCATTTTCAAAGCCCCACCTTAAACCCCAGACCAGTACACACTATTGTGTAATCATGATGCTCAGTAGGACAGGACTATTAAATTCAATTCAGTGTGTGGAATTTTAAACTGGCAGTGGTTCATCACCTGTAACTTCATTATAAGATGAGGAATGGCTCTATAGTTGCTATGAACCTACAAAACTGGGGGTCCTTTTAAATATTTACTTCTAGAAATTATAAGATCCCTTGCTATCTCTGTAGATTGGTTTGAGTATCCTCATAAGTACTGAATGCAAACATACTAAGTCCTTTCCATTAGTGGCAGATTTTTGCATGTAATATAGGTCCATTCTGCTAAATACACTAATAGTCTCTACATTGTTTATGTAACCTATCCTATGTAAATAAGTGGTATACTCTACTCTTTATACAATGACGATGCAAATGTATACTTGGAAATCTCTGAGCAGGAATTGTTCAATACTGTGGTGGGAAGCTGCTGCTCTGGAAGAGTGATATACTCATCACCATTTTATTTTTGTATTTTTTGTATTTTTGAGACAGGATCTCCCTGTAGCCCCAGCTGGCATAGAACTCACAGAGATCTGCCTGTCTCTTCCTCTGAGTGCTGTGATGAAAGGCATGAGACTTTTTGTAATAGTTTTGTATCTATGTCTACCTCTATAAATACAACTTCATTTTAATCCTCCATCCCCGTTGACTTTCTAGCACACATGCACACACACACACACACACACACACACACACACACACACACTAATTTACAAAGTCATTCACAAATGTGTATATGCACATGATCTGGTGAAGTAACCTGTGCAAATGGATCCAGTGCAGCCAGGACTTAATTCTGATTTTGCTTTTCAAAACTTCACCTTTATGACATTATAGTGCCTCCTAGTTTTAAAACAGGTTAATTTTTAAAGAGTCATGAAGGGATTTTGCCAATGGTTATTTACTGCTCAATCTAATTAAACTAGCATACCTGTCTTCTCTCTGTGCTGAACAACTCATTTCACTTTTCAGGCAGAGAATGCTGTATTTTTTTTAAACATAACATTACATTTCACTTAGAAAAGTTTGCTTTTGACTCATGCAACTGAGTAATTATCTCCAAATGTCTTCCAAATCCCTGAGCCTAGGTATTTTTTTTCATGTGCTAAGAAAATAACCTGGACCATTTCTTAGTTATTTTTGACAGTATTCTGTGAGATTAGAAACAATACCTCATGAATCTGCAGAAAATTAAATAGCATTGAAAGCCAACTTCTTAATCTCCAATGTGAAAATGCATCTAGAGATGTGTAATATACTATAAATATTTCCAAAACCTGCTTGTAGGAAATGGCACGACGGTTTTTTTTTATGTAGTTTGGTAGAAATATAAAAATGCTTTTTACAGTTACAGAAAATAACTGCAAGGTTTATTCTCATCAACTCACAAATATCATATGAATAGAGAACAAGTCTAAGCATTCTATTTTAAAGTATACTCTACTCTTCAAACTTATTTATGACATTTAATTCACCGAAAAAAGTAGCCAGTGAATGCTAGGCATGTATTATATTTCTGTCCTCTACTTCCTCACTCTTTATAATCATTAAAAATTTGGCATAAGCATTACCCTCATGCCCAAACCAGTGAAAGATACAACCAAACAAAGAAAACTATAGACCCATCTCATTAATGAACATAAACACAAAAATACTCAAGAAAATACTTGCAAACTGCATAGAGACCCACATAAAAAAAAAAAAAAAAGCATCCATCATGACCAAGTTGGATTCATACCAGAGATGCAGGGATGATTCAACATATATAAATCAATAATTATCATAAATCACATAAATGGACTGAAAGACAAAACCACATGATCATCTCAGTTGGCACAGAAAAACCCTTTGACAAGATCCAGCATCCCTTCCCGTTTAAAGTCCTAGAGGGAACCGAACTGAAGGGAACATTCCTCAACATGATCAAAGCCTTATATCAAACTCACTGCCAACATCATCCTAAATGGAGAAAAATTGGAACCATTTCCCTTAAAGGTGAGAACCTGGCAAGGCTGCACCTTATCACCACTCCTCTTTAACATAGTGCTTGAAATGCTTGCTAGGGCAATAAGACAAGAGAAAGAAATTAAAGGAATACTAATCAGAAAAGAAGTTAACCTATCGCTTTTTGCAGATGATATGATAGTTTACCTAAGGGGTGCTAAAAACTCCACCAGAAAACTTCTAAAATGATTGTTTCAATAATGTGTTGGGATACAAAATTAACCTGGAAAAATCAGTAGCCTTACTTTACCCCAACAATAAACAAGTGGAGAAGGAATATAAGAAGACTTTCCCACTCGCAATAGCCTCAAAAATAATAAAATATCTGTGAACAAACCTAACCAAAGATACCAACAATCTCTACAACAAAAAATTTAAATCCCTGAAGAAGGAGATTGAAAATGACATCAAAAGATGGAATGATCTCCCATGCTCATGGACTGGAAAAATTAATATAGTAAAAATGTCTATTTTACCCAAATTGATATACAGATTCAATGTAATCCCAATCAAAATTGTCATGAGCTTCTTCACAGACTTGGAAAAAAATCCATAAATTCATATGGAAAAACAAAAGCCCTGGAATAGCCAAAGCAACCTTGAGTGAAAAATATAATACAGGGGGCTATTGTCCTACCAGACTTCAAGCTATATTACAGGGCCATGGCTATGAAAACAGCCTATTACTGGCACCAAAACATACCTGTTGATCAATGGAACAAAATTGAAGATCTAAACTTGAGCTCATACAATTTCAGCCACCTCATATTTGACAAAGGGGCAAAAAAAAAATTTCTCAACGGAGAAAGGATAGCATCTTCAGTAAATGGTGCTGGCAAAACTGGATCACCATTTGTAGAAGAATAAAATTAAAACCCTACCTCTAACCCTGTACAAAAATCAACTCCAAGTGGATCAAAGTTCTCAACATAAAACCTGAAACCCTGAAGTTGTTTGAAGAAAAAGTTGGTAACACCCTCTACAAGACACAGGTGTAGGAAAAAAACTTTCTAAATCAGACAGCAGCTGCACAGAAAATAAGGTCAACATTTGACAAGTGGGACCTCAACAAACCCAAAAGCTTCTGTACAGCAAAAGAAACAATCAAGGCTGTGAAGAGAAAACCCACAGAGTGGTAGCAAATCTTCAGTAGTGATTCATCTGACAGAAGATTAACGTCAAGAAGAGACTACTCAAAAAAACAAAGAAGAAAACAGAGACATACTCCAAAGATGGAGTAAAGAGCTGAACAGAGACTTCACCAGAAAGGAAGTAAAGATGACTGAGAAACATCTTAAAAAGGGTAAAACATCCTTAATAATTAAGGAAATGCAAATTAAAAGCACACTTAGATATCATCTCACTCAGATATGACTGGCTAAGATCAAGAACACAAAAGACACCAAATGCTGGAGAGGTTGTGGAGAAAGGGGAACACTCATCCACTGCTGGTGGGAATGTAAACTTATACACCCATATGGAAAGCAGTGTGGAGAACCCTTAAAAGACTCAATATGAGCCTACCACTATATCCAGCCATACCACTCCTGGGTATATACCCAAAAGACTCATCCTACCCCAAAGATACATGCACACCCATGTTTATTGCAGCTCTCTTCACAGTAGGAAAGAGCTGGAACCAACCCAAATGCCCCTCAACTGATGAGACGTTGACAAAAATGTGGTAATCTACACAATGGAGCAGTAAAGAAAGATGACATCATGAACTTTGTATGTAAATGCGTGGAACTCAAATCCATTATGCTAAGTGAAGTAACACAGTCCCAGAAAAACAATTGGCGAATGATCCTCATTTGTGGATGCTAACGCCAAATCTGCAGATGAAAGGCAAGCTGAATAACATTACTGTTATATTTCTGTTTATCTGAAAGCAACTATATTGTTATAATGCAAATCTCTCAATGTGCTCTAGAATCAATCTACCACTTACTTTCAGACTCTGTAATCACTGTATATGAGTGGAAAGTATGTATTCTTATTTTAGAGTAATATAAAATTAAAGGAGGAAAATGCGAATTCCTAAACACAAAATGGCATAATTTTATATTCTATTCGAACTTATGGAAACATAAAAAACATATTCATATTTCTAAGTATACTGTTATCAATTTATTAACAGTTTTATTCCTCAGTAATTCTCATGTGAAATTCTTATGACAATTCTTCTCCTGGTCATCCACTTCTCAATTAATAAATTAGAAAGAGTAGTGTTAAATCCTTATTTATCTATATGGCTTCTCAGAAAAGATAGGAGTTTCCAAAGGCATTAAGATACTATAATGAAGAGAAATACATATGTAGATTACATATAGTCTATTGATTATATATAGTCAATACTATACATATTATATATATATATGTGTGTGTGTGTGTGTGTGTGTGTGTGTGTGTGCACGTAAATGATTCATTATATAAAGGGATTTGCAATAAGAACCGTTCTCATAAAATTATGGCTGTCAGGAAATCCCACAATTTTCTCTCTTAGAGCTGGAGAATCAGAAATATTGTAAACCAATAAATGTGAGATCTAAGCATGTTGTTGTCCAAAGCCAAAAGAAAGGGATGCCCCAGGTCAAAACATCAAGAGTGACTTCAGTCTGCCAACAGGCACCCTAGTCCCTTCTGGCAACTCTTTCATAGAAACATGGAAATCACATTTTATTATCAATCTGGAAGCTACTTGGCTCACTGGAACCAAAATAACCACCATGTTGTTATTTGTAAGTACTCAGTACCCAGCTATCCTCTCTTTTTCTATCTCTTTCCCTCCATCACTCTCCCTTCTATAGTATTATTATTATTATTATTATTATTATTATTATTCAGAAGCTGCATGTTTTGACTCGTTCCTTTGTACATCATCACCTATAAATTCTTAATGTTTTAGAAAATTTAAAGCAGTAAATATTTTACTCCACCCTTTGAATGGTTAAGGGGAATAAGACAAGTTATATAAAAGTTAACCTGAAGTCTATATTTTAGTTTATATTTGCAATTTCATAGACACTTAGGTCTTTTGATAAGCATAGGAGACAATATTGAATAAGTTCAAGATTGGCTATTTCTCTTAAGTTTTCCTGTGGATATCCACCAATGTCTAGGAGTAAGATATGCTTGTATTTATATTACATGAATTTTTTAACCACATTAAGTTCAGATTTATATTTTGTTTCTTAAAATTCTATACAGTTATATTTATATCATGCAGTTTGGTGTTTAACATGGTGCTGGGAACTGAACCAATTGCCCTGCATACGCTCAGCACTTGTTCTAGCAGTGAGCATTGCCCCAACCTCTAACCTACTTATATTCAGTCACACCACCTTTATGTAACCTGTTCCTTCTAGGTTCTACTAAGAAAAATTAGCTTATTTATGCATTCAGTTTCTCAATACTTAATTTATATTTTCTCATTGTAAATCTTTTTCCTAGATTTTTATTAATTTATTCATTTATAGCAGATAACCTGCTAACTCTCCCCCATTATATCTGATATAATGTTTAATGTTGTATTTCTTTTCTTATAAACATTTTCCTTTCTCCATGACTATATTTAAAATGAGTTTTTTTTCACTTTGCAGAAATCTGCTGTTGTTCCAGAATTGCCTTGTTTTTCACTTCGCTATGCACCCCAATGTAGATATAAATTCATGATTCTTCTCCCTCAGCTTCCTGAGTGCTATGATTGCAGGTGTGTACCAACTTGTCCAGGTCTAGTCTGTCATATTAAAACTTATCTTAATATTAAAAAATAAAATCTTGCCAGACATGGTGGTGCAAGCCTTTAATCCCGGAACTCAGGAGGCAGAGCCAGTAGGATCCCTGTGAGTTCAACGTCAGCCTGGTCTACATAGTGAGCTCCAGGCTAGCTGGGGCTACATGGAGACCCTGTCTAAAAAAGACAAAAATATAATAAAAATAAAATCTCTTTGAGTATCTTCTATCATTATTAATCCTGGTGTGTTTTTTTAATATTTTTTTAATATTTTTTAAATTTTTATTTATTTTTATGTGTATAAATGTACTGTCTGCATATAGGTTGGTGCACCCCTGTAATGCAATGCCGAGGAGGTCAGAAGAGGGTGTCGGATTTCCCTGGAACTGGAGTTAAAGACAGTTCTTAGCTAGCCACCATGTGGGTGCTGGGGATTGAACCTGGGTCCTCTGCAAGAGCAGTCAGCACTCTTAACCACTGAGCCATCTCTCCAGTCCCCAATCCTGGTGTTTTATCTGTTGATTATTAGGAAAAAAAATTCTGTAAGAAGTTTCAGAAAAAAACATTATATTCTGCCTTTGGGAGGCAGAGGCAGGTGGATCTTTGTGAGTTCAAGGCCAGCCTGGTCTACAGAGTGAATTCCAGGACAGCTGGGGCTACAGGGAGACCCTGTCTCGAAAAGACCAAAAAAAATTATATTCCACTCATCTGCATTAATGATGAGTTATTTTTAAGGTTTACTTTTTAATTCCTTAATATTTGTATTGAGTTTTGTGGATTGCATAAAAGAGCTCTTAATTACATTTAGATCCTTGCCCATCTACACTCCATATACCCCTCCACCAACCTTCACTCCTTCTGTGGTTTATGTTTAGTGTTATCAGATTAGGCCTTTGTATCCAGAATCCCTTCCACTCAAGTCTATCTATTTGAATGTAGTCAGCCTGTCTAGAGATCTTAAAGAATATCTACACTTCCTTGCTCAGCAATAATCAGTTGCCAACAGTTCCCAGGATAAGAGTGGAGCCAGCCACCCATTTCCCTTGCTCCACATAGTGTTTGGCCCTTGTCTGGCTGAGTTGGTATAGGTCTTGGGCATGATACCACCATCGCTATAAGTTCTCATGAACAAGTTTCCAGTGGCCTGAAAACTCTGTTTATGACTGTTCATGGGTCAATCCTGCCTCTTAAAATCTTTCTGCCCCTCTCTTCCACAATGGTCCCTGAGCCATGGGTGAGTGAGTCTTATGCAAGAACACATACTCTGTAGTCTCTCATTCTCTTACCCTTGGCCAGTTGTGAACTTCTATGTGCATCACATTCTGTTGTATAAGTTTTGCTTGTGAGAGCTGAGGATGCACTAGCATTCTCACCACCCACTGTTCCCTTATGTGCCATGAACCTTAGGTGTAGAGATTCCACTGCAGATCTGTCACTTGAAGCTGAACATCTCTCAGACATATATTCTCTGTGTGTGACCAGTTGTGGAACTCTGTAAAAGCTTCAAGCTGTTGCAAAGAGAGGCTTTTTATTAGTGGTGTACTATATACTTGCCTGTAAATATAAGGATCTATATTTAGTATATTAGAACTTTCATTTGTCTAGCGATATCAAAGAGATAGAGTTTTCCCTAAGAAATGACCTATGACCTCTTCAATCATGTATATTTGGTTACAATGGGAGTGCCACCCATTAGTTCCCTCCCATTGAGAAGGCTTTAAGTCCAACTAGATAGCTGTTCATTACCTCCCAGATAACAATTTCGCCACTGCATCAGGATAGGTAGTTGGCTACGCTAATTGTTGTGGTTGTTAGGCTTTAGAGCTGCTTTGGACAGTTGGTTGAGTTTCTCTTAGCAGCTGTCATACTGTCTTTTTGAACTAGGAAAGATAGTCTTCAGGGAGGAGGTTTCCAAGTTGGTTCCAATTCCATTGCTCCAAGTCCTGTGTCTGAGGTATGTTCTATCTTCAGCAGTAGGGCTAATAATAATAATAATCATAATAATAATAATAAACAATAACTCTAGCAATAGCTTGTGTTATTTCTGGAGTCTCTTGGACTACTGTGCTGAACAATTGGAGGGGAGATCTCTTCTATATGCCACTGTGCTCCTTTGACATACAGCCTCTCAGTATACAGATGCACAATGATCTGACAGACACCATGTATGTGTTTCTCAGGGCGTCCCCAAGTCAACAAATTCTGTTTTAGCTTCCTACACCCCCTAAGCTCCATTAATATTTCCTCTCTCTCCTCCCATCTAACCACCCTCCTCTCTCCACAGTCCAAACACTTCCACTTTCCACACTTTCCCTCACAAGGACACTGACCTCCCTCCCTCTACCCCCTTCTCCTAAGATCTCTTCTCCCCACCCCCATGGTCCCCTTCAGGTCCCTTTTCACTGACTTCAAACCAACATCCTCATTTTCCCCATCTGCCCCCTGGCAACATTTGTTTTCTACTATCCCATCTTTTCCCTTTACCTCTCTGTTTCCTTTCCAATTTCCTGAATTCTTGTTTAGTAGTTAAGCCTTTGTCATTTTAAGCATTTGGCATGTAGAAGGTGCTTTCATGTACTGAGATTTCAGTGATGGATTGATAATGGGAATGAAAACACAGTCCTTTATAGAATAGATTTAGTTATTCCCATCAATTACATTCATATCTACAGCACCAGTTATCAACTTCTTTTTTTTTTTTTGTCTTTTTTTCCTAAACCAAACCAATGTATGAATTCATCAGTGTTTGTTTTTATGGGCAGGAACATTTTTTTAAAGTTGCTGTCACTTATCATAAATAGGTCTAATATCTGGTTTCTCACCTCTAAATGGAGATTAATACTTTAGTCCCTAAGGGATGTGGGGAAATATTATATTTAGGCCAATCACGCCTTGGTATCCATCTACCTATACAGATATAAAAAATGCATATTAGATACTTTAATTGTTTAATGAGTACATTTGGTAGTTCTTAGGGAAAATTCAAAGGAGAAATCAAAGAAGAGACAATTTAGATGTTGTGTGTGTTATGGGAGTAACCAGCAATATTTTGACTGATTTAAGGTCTACTTCAAAAAATAGAGCCCTTACTGAGATTAATAATAGGCCTATGAATCTTCTGTCTAGACAGGCCACAGGTCACAAAGAAACCCTACTAACCTACTATTTTGCTAAATGGACATAGTATTCATGGATCTTCTACAGACTTATTGTTATAAACATGGATTAGGCTTTTCATAACTCTCACCAGAGAAACTTATTCATGCTGTGGATGTGCTTTACAGAGCGGTCCACACGGCCATAAGGAGAAGAGATAAAGTGACTGCAGAAATGGTCTATTTCTGAAGAATAGGTGGGCAAAAGTTATTGTCACAGCCAGAGTGGTAGATGACCACTACGGAATGCAGGTTTTTCTGGAGAGATGAAAGTTTACTAATATGAACTCACGTGATGGTGACAGCATGCATGGTCTCAAGATGGACAAAAATCCTGTCACAGAAGAGAGGAATTGAGGAAGAATTCCTTCCAAGCTGAGGAACTATTGGTAAACTATAGTTGCTGGGAGAGGATGTGATACTAGGTGGGGTCAACAGGCTGTAGTGGATGGATCTGAATTGGGGATATATTGAGACACAAATTTTACTTGATAACCCTCAAAATATGTATAATAGACTCTATAAAACCAGGTGTGGGAACAAAGGAGGGTGAACATATGGAGAGGGGTCTAAATATGTTCAAAGTAATATGTTGCTGCAAAGTTTTCATTAAAATTTTATTTAAAAAAAATAAAGAAAATCGAGTACAGTATAAAACCAACTATTTCTATGGAACAAGGGGAGTTAATTTAAGCTTCACTACAACAAAATACTAGTCTACCTCTAGATAAGTATTATTTTGCATTGTTATCAGTTTCGTATAATTTATAGAACTGTGGAATAGCTCAAAAGCAATGAAATGTTAGAATTGGAGAACACAGAAAAATGTGTATAAACAGTGCATGCATTTCCCTTGGAGACACTCAGCAATCCTTTTTGCTTTTCCTGAATTTCCTTGCATCTTAAATTTGAATTTCTGTTAAATTCTATTACCATGGAGACTTTTCTTCCTTTCCAATCTCGTCAATGTATTTTTAAGTAAACACATTTTATGCTAAGTATGATTGTGGATTTCAAGCCAACAGAAAGAAGTGTGAGGTCAGTTTTGTTTACCACACTGACTAGTCCTGGTCCTGGATACTCTTTAAACTCTTAATGTGTTCTTGTTTGTCCCCCTCCCCCCTTCTAGTATTCAGACTTGATCTACTGTTTCTTCATGCAATTTTCCCCAATCTAGCTTTTGGCAGTATCTTCCAAGTTTTCTCATTTGGTACATTTGTTCATTCTACATCCCTGACTATTGTATTACCTATTTTCTCTATTCTGATGACCTGGAAATCGATTCCTCTTTTTCTCTGATGCTTCAGGCACTTACTTCCAACTGTGCAGTAGATATCATTAAGCACATATCCCACTGACTTCTCAAATTCCTAAAGACAAAAACTGCATTCATTAAAACCACCTTGACCCACCTCTTGAACATTGTTTACAGAGCTCGTCTTTCTCCATATGGAAATCCTGCCATTAAAATATAATTTACCCTTTCCCCTACTGCTGCATCCCAAATTGTTCTTCTTTGCTTTGTACTTCATGCTAGACCCAAATTTATAGTCCTCAAATTAGAGGTTTATATGTTATCTTTAATATCCCATCCCCATTTTGCAACAGTCTATTTTTTTTCAAAGCCAATATTTTTAATTGAATGCCTGTGCTTTGTATACAAAATACAGAATCAAATCTAGACCCGTGCCCCCGTCCTTACCCCCCCAACCCCAACCCAGAGCTCAATGCATTCTGCCAAACATTGTTTTTTATCTTTTTCTCAGTCTCTTTTCAATAATTTTTGATGCAGAAAGTTACTGTTTCAAGCAGAACGTTCTCGTCATTTCAGTCAGTTCTTTGACACAGTCCCTTCTGTTGTCTGTTGTTGCTGTTGTCACTGTTGTTATTCCTTCCAATAATGCATCACTCACGCCAAAATATGCACATATGCAATGTCACATATTTCATATTTTTTAGCATCTCTGCAGCTTAATGATTTTAATATATAAATAAATTTTTATTATTATTAAACTTTTTCCATAAGGTCATATATCATTTCTCAATTGAATCTAGAATCGCTTCCCTTTCCAGCCCCCCAAACCCACCTGAGTCCCTGGCAACTCTGCATGTACATGTCCTGTATCTTTTTCTAGGTCTTTCCAGAGTTTTTTTCATTTCTTTTGTAGTTGTTCCCTCCAACTTGTATTGCTACGTATATATTATATATATAATATATATATATATATATATATATTATTACATAGTAATATGATTAAAATATATTACTACATATACATATCGCTTGTATTGTAGGATTTTTTTTTCTAATAATGATGGTTCATGTTTCCCTTAAGGAAGTGCTCAAAGTTCCTCACTGGGAATCCCAAACAACTATCAATCCTGCCCTTTTTTTGCTCCACATGGGGGGTCTTTCCCTGTCATGTTAGGCTGAAGGATGTCATGTTTGTAGTTTCCTCCTTGGCAAGCCAAACCACCATCAGTTCTAACCTGTGCTCCACACTGAGGTTTTTCCTTTCCCATTGTCCCTCATATGAGGTCCAGTAAGCACTATGTTCTGTCTTGATCTTCCTGTATTGTGTCCTCCATGATACAACCTGGGTAGTCCAACAAAGACAGTCTATATGTGAAGAGGCGGAAATCCCAGTAGCACGCTCAGTCCAATCAAGTTGGATGTCTCAGCAGTCCCCGACTGGCACTGAAGGTTTGCCGGATCTTGGAGAGACATGTGTCTTCGGTCCATATTGGAAGTTTGAATATCTGTGTCTCAAGTCTTTGAAGGAAGGCAAAAAGCAGGGTGCCGACAGGGTTAGCTGCACTTGCCAGTAAGAGGGGCAAAACCAAACTGTCTCTTTTATTTTATTTTTTACTTTTTTGTCTTTTGACTAAGATCTCAAGTTTTATAACTGAAGTACGATTTCTCAGGTCCATTTATTTAATTTTTGTTTTGTTTGTTTGTTAATCTATTGTTATACTTTCCTTTGGATGTTTAAGGCCACAAAGTTAGCCAAGATTAAACAAGGTTTTTTTTTTTTGTTTTTCCTTAGATCTCAGTTCGAGGATCTGGTTTCTCAAGGTCACTCAGGTTTTTGTTGGGGGGGCAGTGAGCCCCTGGTCCTTTTGGCTTTTCATTCATCAGTTTCCTCCACTTGAGGACAAAGTCAGGGCTTTCTAGACTAGGCTTCCCTTTTGGAAGCATGAGCAGTACTTTCCTTCTTTATAGACTGGTCAACACTGGGCTGAAGTCCCATTATTGGATATCCAAGACCTCCCTTGCACCAGAAGACTGGTGACCCACAATTGTAAGACATTTCAAGAGATGCCCCCATGCCAAGTCCCTTGGGACTTAGTTTGACCTCTGAGGGGAGGGAATAAAGTTATCCCTTAAGACTCTCAGCTCAATTGGTATGGGCATTAAGGTATGGTCATTAAGCATCCGAAAGACATAGTTACACCAGCCTGATACTTTTAACTACTGTGTAATATTTTAGACAAGGCTTGTACAAAAGCTAGAGCAGCCTTGTATAATAAATAATAAGAAGCACTCCCACAAAAACTGTGGTTGAACATAATGTCATACAAACTAGTTTTTTCTGCTATTCCCTTTTGATTCTTAACAGTTATCTAAAATAGTGCATACATGTCCTCCAACATATACCAAAATTCCTAACTCTGAAAAATAAATGGTACTTTAGTTCTAGAACCTGTTGGATTCACAATATAGAGAGCACAGTTGTTTTTATATAGTCACTAAGGAATGGTAACATTAACGTTCTCAGTTTGCCTTACAAATGAGAAGTTGGTGCTGAAGCATCCATAAGATGTCTTTCATTACAGCTGCATAGAACTCTTATTTGTGTAGATGTTACAACATTTTCTCTATTCCACGTCGTCAGCCTGAGGGCACTTGGTTGGTTTCCATCACTTCAACTGTGTTCAGGTGGGTCCTGGCAAATATCCCTGATCTAAGTGCTGTGCACNTTTCTTTCTTTCTTTCTTTCTTTCTTTCTTTCTTTCTTTCTTTCTTTCTTTCTTTCTTTCTTCTTTATGTGAATGCCTGCATGCATGTAAGTGTATCAGTGCATATCTATTTCCTGCAGAGATCAGATGAAAGTGTGGGATGCTCAGGAACTGTAGTTCCAGGTGTAAGCTCTCATGTGTGTGCTGGGAACTGCATCTGTATCCACCAGAATAGCAGTAAATCACCTTAATTTTTGAGTCCCCGGTCCATTATTTTAAATCCTTTTTATGCACATGAGAGCACCTGAAAAAGGAAAATAATCAAAGCTTTGTGAATAGCAGTTACATTAAAAATAAAAATAGTGTCAAAGTTTTTAATTATAAAATATAATTGTATATGGCTTATTGATAACCATGCTATGCTTGCTGGTTATTAATGAGATATTTCAACATTTTTTCAGGTTTTAAGCAATGCCACAATAAAGTACAAAATAATATTAGTTAAAACAATATACATTTACTTTCTCAAAATTCTGGAGACTCAGATTTCAAAACATCAAGCTGTTGACAAACTTATGTATTTTTGAATACTCAAGGGAAGAATCCTTGCATGCCTCTTCTGGTTTCTGATGGTTGCTGATGAACTTCTGCATTGGTGGACCTATAGAGCTCCATCTCTCAGAAATCTTTGTAGACATTACATTGCTTCCTTGCAGTACGTATGCAATTTCCTATCTCCTCCTCTTTCCTCTTCAGATTCTGGATTTAAGGCAGCCCTAATCCTATAGAATTTCATTCTAACTATTCATATATGAAAAAAATTATTGTTCTAAAAAATCAATTTTCTGAATAAAGTTAGTTTGGTGGATATTATTCAATTTCTAATAATAACATAAAGTGTTTAGATTTTTCTGCATTTAAAAACATATAAGAAAATTGTGTATCTCTATTTCATATTTCAGTACTGTTAATAGTACATAATAACAGTTCTCTCTCAAAACCATTAATTTTACAATGTCATTAATTTGCCTTTCTATCTATGATCACAGATTGGCATGGGTAGTTGGAATAATCCAGAGGAAAAGTGTATTTGTGAACAATCATATTATATTTACATGTACAAATATTGACAGGATAAATATCAACATTTAAAAATAAATCAAATCAAACATGAACAAATTAACACTTAAAAATTCCAATCACGATAAAATGTCAGAATAGACAAATCATTTAGTAGGGCTAAAGAGATGGCCTAGTGGTTAAGAGCACCGACTTCTCTTGCAGAGAACCTGGGTTCGATCCCCAGCACCCACATGGCGGTGGAGAACCGTCTGTGACTCCAATTCCAGGAGAACTCCAGGTCCAGGGGAACCCGACACCCTCTTCTGACCTCCGCGGCATTGCACGACATGGGTGCACAGACCTAATGCAGACAGTGCATTCATACACATAAAAAATAAATAAATTTAAAAAATCATCTAGTAATTCTATTAGTCAGGGTTATCTGAAGAAACAGAATCAACAGGAAAAATATATAGCTATATACAATTTATTGATTTGCTCATGTGACAGAGCTCAAGGAGTCCAAAAATAGCTATGCCCCACTGGAAAGGCTGAGAATCCAAGAGAACTGCTCAGTCTGCAAGGCTGGATGTCTCATTAGTCCCAATCTGGTGCTGAAGGCCCGATGGATTCCAGGAAATCTGCCTGTCTCAGTAGACGCTGGGATCTGAAGGGTTGATCACAGCAGCAAGACATACCAGTGAGAGAGAAGCAAGCCATAGGAAAAAAGGGACCAGCACCCTCTGCCATGGCTTTTTATACTGCCTGCTGGCAGAAGGTAATGCCCACATTTGGGGTGGGCCATCTGGGTTGAGGTAGTCCAATTTGAAGATTCTTTTTCTCTTATTTGTTCCTTAGTCCAGTCAAGTTGACACCCAGGATTAACCATCACAAGTCCACCCCTGTCAACTTGACACCCAATAAATAGCCTCTCCTTACGTTATGTTTAAATGTCAATTGCAAACAATGACAAGGTCATAATTCCACCTAACATGTTATAATTGTCTCATGTGCAACTGCAAAGCATTATATCTNTGTGTGTGTTATGGGAGTAACCAGCAATATTTTGACTGATTTAAGGTCTACTTCAAAAAATAGAGCCCTTACTGAGATTAATAATAGGCCTATGAATCTTCTGTCTAGACAGGCCACAGGCCACAAAGAAGAACCTACTACTACTATTTTGCTAAATGGACATAGTATTAAATGGACTTCTACAGACTAATTGTTATAAACATGGATTAGGCTTTTCATAACTCTCACCAGAGAAACTTCATCATTCAGTGGATGGTGATTTACAGAGCGGTCCACAACTGGCCAAGGAGAAGAGCATAAGTGACTGCAGAATGTCTATTTCTGAAGAATAGTGGGCAAAATTATTGTCAGAGCCAGAGGTGGTAGATGACCACACGGAAGCAGTTTTCTGGAGAGATGGAAAGTTACTAATATGAACTCACAGTGATGGTGACAGCATGCATGGTCTCAAGATGGACAAAAATCCTGTCACAGAAGAGAGGAATTGAGGAAGAATTCCTTCCAAGCTGAGGAACTATTGGTAACCAAAGCCTGCTGGGACAGGATGTGATAGTAGGTGGGGTCAACAGGCTGTAGTGGATGGATCTGAATTGGGGATATATTGAGACACAAATTTTACTTGATAACCCTCAAAATATGTATAATAGACTCTATAAAACCAGGTGTGGGAACAAAGGAGGGTGAACATATGGAGAGGGGGTCTAAATATGTTCAAAATATGTTGCGCAAAGTTTCAATTAAAATTTATTTAAAAAAATAAAGAAATCGAGTACAGATATAAAACCAACTATTTCTATGGAACAAGGGGAGTTAATTTAAGCTTCACTACAACAAAATACTAGTCTACCTCTAGATAAGTATTATTTTGCATTGTTATCAGTTTTCTATAATTTATAGAACTGTGGAATAGCTCAAAAGCAATGAAATGTTAGAATTGGAGAACACAGAAAAATGTGTATAAACAGTGCATGCATTTCCCTTGGAGACACTCAGCAATCCTTTTTGCTTTTCCTGAATTTCCTTGCATCTTAAATTTGAATTTCTGTTAAATTCTATTACCATGGAGACTTTTCTTCCTTTCAATCTTCGTCATGTATTTTTAAGACACATTTTATCTAGTATGATTGTGGATTTCAAGCCAACAGAAAGAAGTGTGAGGTCAGCTTTGTTTACCACACTGACTAGTCCTGGTCCTGGATACTCTTTAAACTCTTAATGTGTTCTTGTTTGTCCCCCTCCCCCCTTCTAGTATTCAGACTTGATCTACTGCTTCTTCATGCAATTTTCCCCAATCTAGCTTTTGGCAGTATCTTCCAAGTTTTCTCATTTGGTACATTTGTTCATTCTACATCCCTGACTATTGTATTACCTATTTTCTCTATTCTGATGACCTGGAAATCGATTCCTCTTTTTCTCTGATGCTTCAGGCACTTACTTCCAACTGTGCAGTAGATATCATTAAGCACATATCCCACTGACTTCTCAAATTCCTAAAGACAAAAACTGCATTCATTAAAACCACCTTGACCCACCTCTTGAACATTGTTTACAGAGCTCATCTTTCTCCATATGGAAATCCTGCCATTAAAATATAATTTACCCTTTCCCCTACTGCTGCATCCCAAATTGTTCTTCTTTGCTTTGTACTTCATGCTAGACCCAAATTTATAGTCCTCAAATTAGAGGTTTATATGTTATCTTTAATATCCCATCCCCATTTGCACATCTTTTTTTCAAAGCCAATATTTTTAATTGAATGCCTGTGCTTTGTATACAAAATACAGAATCAAATCTAGACCCGTGCCCCCGTCCTTACCCCCCCAACCCCAACCCAGAGCTCAATGCATTCTGCCAAACATTGTTTTTTATCTTTTTCTCAGTCTCTTTTCAATAATTTTTGATGCAGAAAGTTACTGTTTCAAGCAGAACGTTCTCGTCATTTCAGTCAGTTCTTTGACACAGTCCCTTCTGTTGTCTGTTGTTGCTGTTGTCACTGTTGTTATTCCTTCCAATAATGCATCACTCACGCCAAAATATGCACATATGCAATGTCACATATTTCATATTTTTTAGCATCTCTGCAGCTTAATGATTTTAATATATAAATAAATTTTTATTATTATTAAACTTTTTCCATAAGGTCATATATCATTTCTCAATTGAATCTAGAATCGCTTCCCTTTCCAGCCCCCCAAACCCACCTGAGTCCCTGGCAACTCTGCATGTACATGTCCTGTATCTTTTTCTAGGTCTTTCCAGAGTTTTTTTCATTTCTTTTGTAGTTGTTCCCTCCAACTTGTATTGCTACGTATATATTATATATATAATATATATATATATATATATATATTATTACATAGTAATATGATTAAAATATATTACTACATATACATATCGCTTGTATTGTAGGATTTTTTTTTCTAATAATGATGGTTCATGTTTCCCTTAAGGAAGTGCTCAAAGTTCCTCACTGGGAATCCCAAACAACTATCAATCCTGCCCTTTTTTTGCTCCACATGGGGGGTCTTTCCCTGTCATGTTAGGCTGAAGGATGTCATGTTTGTAGTTTCCTCCTTGGCAAGCCAAACCACCATCAGTTCTAACCTGTGCTCCACACTGAGGTTTTTCCTTTCCCATTGTCCCTCATATGAGGTCCAGTAAGCACTATGTTCTGTCTTGATCTTCCTGTATTGTGTCCTCCATGATACAACCTGGGTAGTCCAACAAAGACAGTCTATATGTGAAGAGGCGGAAATCCCAGTAGCACGCTCAGTCCAATCAAGTTGGATGTCTCAGCAGTCCCCGACTGGCACTGAAGGTTTGCCGGATCTTGGAGAGACATGTGTCTTCGGTCCATATTGGAAGTTTGAATATCTGTGTCTCAAGTCTTTGAAGGAAGGCAAAAAGCAGGGTGCCGACAGGGTTAGCTGCACTTGCCAGTAAGAGGGGCAAAACCAAACTGTCTCTTTTATTTTATTTTTTACTTTTTTGTCTTTTGACTAAGATCTCAAGTTTTATAACTGAAGTACGATTTCTCAGGTCCATTTATTTAATTTTTGTTTTGTTTGTTTGTTAATCTATTGTTATACTTTCCTTTGGATGTTTAAGGCCACAAAGTTAGCCAAGATTAAACAAGGTTTTTTTTTTTTGTTTTTCCTTAGATCTCAGTTCGAGGATCTGGTTTCTCAAGGTCACTCAGGTTTTTGTTGGGGGGGCAGTGAGCCCCTGGTCCTTTTGGCTTTTCATTCATCAGTTTCCTCCACTTGAGGACAAAGTCAGGGCTTTCTAGACTAGGCTTCCCTTTTGGAAGCATGAGCAGTACTTTCCTTCTTTATAGACTGGTCAACACTGGGCTGAAGTCCCATTATTGGATATCCAAGACCTCCCTTGCACCAGAAGACTGGTGACCCACAATTGTAAGACATTTCAAGAGATGCCCCCATGCCAAGTCCCTTGGGACTTAGTTTGACCTCTGAGGGGAGGGAATAAAGTTATCCCTTAAGACTCTCAGCTCAATTGGTATGGGCATTAAGGTATGGTCATTAAGCATCCGAAAGACATAGTTACACCAGCCTGATACTTTTAACTACTGTGTAATATTTTAGACAAGGCTTGTACAAAAGCTAGAGCAGCCTTGTATAATAAATAATAAGAAGCACTCCCACAAAAACTGTGGTTGAACATAATGTCATACAAACTAGTTTTTTCTGCTATTCCCTTTTGATTCTTAACAGTTATCTAAAATAGTGCATACATGTCCTCCAACATATACCAAAATTCCTAACTCTGAAAAATAAATGGTACTTTAGTTCTAGAACCTGTTGGATTCACAATATAGAGAGCACAGTTGTTTTTATATAGTCACTAAGGAATGGTAACATTAACGTTCTCAGTTTGCCTTACAAATGAGAAGTTGGTGCTGAAGCATCCATAAGATGTCTTTCATTACAGCTGCATAGAACTCTTATTTGTGTAGATGTTACAACATTTTCTCTATTCCACGTCGTCAGCCTGAGGGCACTTGGTTGGTTTCCATCACTTCAACTGTGTTCAGGTGGGTCCTGGCAAATATCCCTGATCTAAGTGCTGTGCACNGGTTCATAAGGACCACCAGAAGCAATTTGCTTTCAGCTGGCAAGGCCAACAGTACACCTTTATTGTCTTACCTCAAGGGTATGTTAACTCTCCAGCCTTGTGCCATAACTTAGTTAGAAGGGATCTTGATCTCCTGACTCTTCCACAAAATATCACACTGCTCCACTATATTGATGATGTTATGTTGATTGGACCCAGTGAACAGGAGGTAGCAGCTAGTATAGACTTGGTAAAGAATATGCTCATGAGAGGATGAGAAATAAATCCAACTAAAATTCAAGGGCCATCTTCCTCAGTGAAGTTTCTAGGAGTTCAGTGGTGTGCAGCATGCAGAGACATTCCTTCTAAGGTAAAGAATAAGCTGCTGCACCTGGCCCCTCCCTCCACCACCAAGAAAGAACATTTAGTGGGCCTTTTTGGATTCTGGAGGCAGCACATTCCTCATCTGGGTATGTTACTACAACCCATATATCAGGTGACTCTGAAGGCAGCAAATTTTGGGTGAGGCTTGGAACAGGAAAAGGCTCTTCAACAGGTCCAGGCTGCAGTGTAGGCTGCTCTGCCCCTAGGGCCATATGATCCAGCAGACCCAATGGTGCTTGAGGTATCAGTGGCAGATAGAGATGCTGTCTGGAGTCTGTGGCAGGCTCCCATAGGGGAATCACAGCAGAGGGCCTTGGGATTTTGGAGTAAGTCTCTACCTTCATCTGCAGACAACTATTCCCCTTTTGAGAGACAGCTCTTAGCCTGCTATTGGGCCTTAGTGGAAACTGAACATTTGACAATGGACCACCAAGTCACCATGCGACGTCAGCTGCCCATCATGAGCTGGGTGTTATCTGACCCACCAGACCATAAAGTAGGACATGTGCAGCAGCAACAGTCCATTATCAAATGGAAGTGGTAGATATGTGACAGGGACTGGGCAGCCCCTGAAGACAAAAGCAAGCTACATGAAGAAGTTGCTCAAATGTCTATGGTTCCCACTCCTCTTACAATGCCTCCTGTGCTTAAGCATGCACCTATGGCTTTATGGGGTTTGCCCTATGATCATTTGACTGAGGAAGAGAAAACTAGGGCCTGGTTTACTGATGGTTCTGTACACTATGCAGGCACCTCCCAGAGGTGGACAGCTGCAGCATTACAGCCAATTTCTGAAACAACCCTAAAGGACACTGGTGAAGGAAAGTCTTCACAGTGGGCAGAACTTCGGGCAGTGCANAGTTCTGCCCTTGTGTTCCACACTGGGGTTTTCCTTTCCCATGATCCCCAAATGAAGTCCAGTAAGCACTATGTCCTGTCTTGATCTTCCTGTATTGGTCTCCATGATACAACCTGGGTAGTCCAACAAAGACAGTCTATATTGTGAAGAGGCGGAAATCCCAGTAGCAGCTCAGTCCACAAGTTGGATGTCTCAGCAGTCCCCATCTGGCACTGAGGGTTTGCAGGATTCATGGAGAGACATGAGTCTTCAGTCCATATTGGAAGTTTGAATATCTGTGTTTCAAGTCTTTGAAGGATGGCAAAAGCAGTGGCTGCCACAGGGTAGCTGCACTTGCCAGTAAGAGGGGCAAAACAACTGTGCTCTTTTTATTTTAGTTTTTACTTTTTGTCTTTTTACTAAGATCTCAAGTTTTATAACTGAAGTACGATTTCTCAGGTCTATTTATTTATTTGTTTGTTTGTTTGTTTGTTTGTTTATCTATTGTTATACTTTCCTTTTGGATGTTTAAGGCCACAAAGTTAGCCCAGATTAAACAAGGTTTTTTTTTTGGTTTTCTCAAGATCAGTTGAGGATCTGGTTCTCAAAGGTCACTCAGGTTGGGAGTGGGGGGAGGGAGCCCCTGGTTCCTTTTGGCTTTTCAATCATCAGTTCCATCCACTTGAGGACAAAGTCAGGTCTTTCTAGACCAGGCTTCCCTTTTTGAAGCATGAGCAGACTTTCTTCTTTATAGACTGCACACTGGCTGAAGTCCCATTAGTGGATCTCCAAGACCTCCCTGCACCAGAAGACTGGTGACTCACATTTGTAGGACATTTCAAGAGATGCCCCCATGCATAGTCCTCTGGAACTTAGTTGACCTCTGAGGGCAAGGAATAAAGTTATCCCTTAAGACTCTCAGCCAAATTGGTATGGGCATTAAGTATGGTCTTAAGCATCCAGAAAGACTAAGTTACACCAGCCTGATACTTTTAACTACTGTGTAATATTTTAGACAAGGCTTGTACAAAAGCTAGAGCAGCCTTGTATAATAAATATAAGGAGCACTCCCATAAAAGACTGTGGTTAGACATAATGTCATGACAAACTAGTTTTTCTGCATTCCTTTGATCTTACATTAATCTAAAATATGCATACATGTCCTCCAACCATATACCAAAAATTCCTAACTCTGAAAATAAATGGTACCTTAGTTCTAGAACCTGTTAAGGGATCCACTATATAAGAGCACAGTTGTTTTTATATCACAAGGAATGTAACATTAACGTTGCTCAGTTTGCTTTACAACTAGGTAATTGGTGCTAGCATCCATAGATGTCATCTTTCATTACAGCTGCATAGAACTCTATTGTGTAGATGTACCACATTTTCTCTATCCACTCGTCAGCTGAGGGGCACTTGGGTTGGTTCCATCACTTCCCTGTGCTTCAGGTGGTCCTGGCAAATCCCTGATCTAAGTGCTGTGCACTCAACATTTTTTTTTTTNGTCCCAGAACGCATCCCGTAGTTATTTCCCCAGTCCCAGAATGTATAATTGGGATAGATATAATTAGAAATTGGCAGAATCCCCACATTGGTTCCCTGATCTGTGGAGTGAGGGCTATTATGGTTGGAAAGGCCAAATGGAAACCATTGGTGTTGCCTCTACCAGGGAAAATAGTGAACCAAAAACAGTATCGTATCCCTGGAGGGATTGCGGAGATTAATGCCACTATCAAGGATTTGAAAGATGCAGGGGTGGTGATTCCTACCACATCTCCATTTAACTCTCCAATTTGGCCTGTGCAAAAGACAGATGGATCATGGAGAATGACAGTTGACTATCGAAAACTCAACCAAGTAGTGACACCAATTGCAGCCGCTGTACCAGATGTGGTGTCCTTACTCGAGCAGATTAATATGTCTCCTGGTACCTGGTATGCAGCTATTGATCTGGCCAATGCTTTTTTCTCAATACCGGTTCATAAGGACCACCAGAAGCAATTTGCTTTCAGCTGGCAAGGCCAACAGTATACCTTTACTGTCTTACCTCAGGGGTATGTTAACTCTCCAGCGTTGTGCCATAACTTAGTTAGAAGGGATCTTGATCGCCTGACTCTTCCACAAAATATCACACTGGTCCACTATATTGATGATGTTATGTTGATTGGACCCAGTGAACAGGAGGTAGCAGCTAGCCTAGACTTGTTGGTAAAGCATATGCGCATGAGAGGATGGGAAATAAATCCAACTAAAATTCAAGGGCCATCTACCTCGGTGAAGTTTCTAGGAGTTCAGTGGTGTGGAGCATGCAGAGACATTCCTTCTAAGGTAAAGAATAAGTTGTTGCACCTGGCCCCTCCCTCCACCAAGAAAGAAGCACAACGTCTGGTGGGTCTTTTTGGATTCTGGAGGCAGCACATTCCTCATCTGGGTGTGTTACTACGACCCATATATCAGGTGACTCGTAAGGCAGCAAACTTTGAGTGGGGCTTGGAACAGGAAAAGGCTCTTCAACAGGTCCAGGCTGCGGTGCAGGCTGCTCTGCCCCTAGGGCCATATGATCCAGCAGACCCAATGGTGCTTGAGGTATCAGTGGCAGATAGAGATGCTGTCTGGAGTCTGTGGCAGGCTCCCATAGGGGAATCACAGCGGAGGCCCTTGGGATTTTGGAGCAAGGCTCTACCTTCATCTGCAAACAACTATTCTCCTTTTGAGAGACAGCTCTTAGCCTGCTATTGGGCCTTAGTGGAAACTGAACGTTTGACAATGGGCCACCAAGTCACCATGCGACCTGAGCTGCCCATCATGAGCTGGGTGTTATCTGACCCACCAGACCATAAAGTAGGACGTGCACAGCAACAGTCCATTGTCAAATGGAAGTGGTACATACGGGACAGGGCCCGGGCAGGCCCTGAGGGCACAAGCAAGCTACATGAAGAAGTTGCCCAAATGCCTATGGTTCCCACTCCTGTTACAATGTCTCCTGGGCTTAAGCATGCACCTATGGCTTCATGGGGTTTGCCCTATGATCAGTTGACTGAGGAAGAGAAGACTAGGGCCTGGTTTACTGATGGTTCTGCACGCTATGCAGGCACCACCCAGAGGTGGACAGCTGCAGCATTACAGCCAATTTCTGAAACAACCCTAAAGGACACTGGTGAAGGAAAGTCTTCACAGTGGGCAGAACTTCGGGCAGTGCACATGGTTGTGCATTTTGCCTGAAAGGAGAAATGGCCAGAGGTTTGATTACATACTGATTCATGGGCTGTAGCCACTGTTTTGGCTGGATGATCAGGGACTTGGAAGGAGCATGACTGGAAAATTGGTGAGAAAGACATTTGGGGAAGAAGTATGTGGATAGAGCTCTCTGAAAGGACAAAGGATGTGAAGATACTTGTGTCTCATGTAAATGTTCATAAAAGGTGATCTCAGCAGAGGATGAGTTTAATAATCAATTAGACCAGATGACTCATTCTGTGGATAGTCAGCCTCTTTCTCCAGCTGTCCCTGTTGTTGCTCAGTGGGCCCATGAACAAAGTGGTCATGGTGGCAGAGATGGAGGTTATGCATGGGCTCAACAGCATGGACTTCCACTCACCAAGGCTAATCTGGCTACAGCTGCTACAGAGTGCCAGATTTGCCAACAGCAGAGACCAACATTGAGCCCCTGATATGGCACTATTCCCCGGGGATACCAGTCAGCAACCTAGTGGCAGGTTGACTACGTTGGACCACTTCCATCATGGAGGGAACAGCTCTTTGTCTTTACTGGAATAGATACTTATTCTGGTTATGGATTTGCCTTTCCTGCAAGTAATGCTTCTGCCAAAACTACCATCCAGGGACTTACAGAATGCCTTATCCACTGTCACGGTATTCCTCACAACATCGCTTCTGACCAAGGAACTCAGTTGTCCTGGACCTTACTATGTAGACCAGGCTGGGCTTGAACTCACAGAGATCCACCTGCCTTCCAAGTGCTTTGATTACAGGCATGTGCGATCATGCCTGTCCCATCTTACTTTTAAGATGAATTCTTCAGATCCTTCAAAAGCTACCCTTTCCTAAATGAAGGTTACTGATTATTTCAGCAGGATATAATAATTATTTTTGTCTTTATCTTGAACAGCTTCTCTACCCTGCTTATAATACTTAACTATTCTTAGTTCATTGAACTATTACCTTACATACTCTTTAGCAGTTTTGATTAAACCAGCCATAAATATCCTACCATGTATATTTATGACATCTTTTATTTTTATTAACTCTAGTAGTTTTTCATCAGTATGCAAGCAACGACTGAGTATGCAACGTAATTTTATAATTTGAATAATCAAGAATTACCTAACATTTAATGAATATTTGGTGAATAACTGAATCCGTCTTATACACGTACCCTAAATCTGAAGTCAGTGAATGGATTCTTTTTATGACATCTTCCTCAGATTTTTGGATGGGGTAACTGAATTAACAAAGTTTAACAGAGAACCTACTACGTGCACAGAGCATATTATGTGCTTCGATATATTGTAAACACAATATAAAATTCTTTTCCTAGAGAACTTATAACAACAGAAACAAAACTGCAATTAATACTACCTATTGCATATCAGAAACTGATCATTTGACCAGGTATTGTGCACATGTGGACTTCTATCCTCTGAAGGGTAAAGCAAGAGCATCACAAATTTGAGGATAACTTGGGCTCCATAGCCAAGTTACATTCCAAGCAAGGCTGCAGGAAGACCCAGATTAAGAAAATAAAATAATCAGCTTAAAACAACAAAAGAAAACAAACAAAGCCTAGTAAGGAGAACATGATAGTGTGGTATAATATGTGAAGCCACACAAGAAAATTAAAAGTTCTTTGGGAAACTGGAATAAATTAAGTAAAAAGATAAAAGTAAACTGATTTAATGGATTTTATTTCATCCAGCACCAGAAAATATAAAAGAATGTCAGATATGAAGATTTCTAGGAGAGAAATGAGAAACAGAGCACATGTGTCATAGAGTTTTTTCTTTAAATTTTAATTTATTTTGGCTGACATATACAAAGTTGTACATATTTATAGGGTCACATGATGTTTCATGCATATATATATACACACACACATTGTTTAAAACTTAAAACTGTTGAACATGTCTAGGTCATTAAACATGTATAATTTCATTGTGGTTAAAAATTCCACAATTATGAACAAAATTACACAGTTCTTTCTTTGAAGCTTTTGAAATGCATGGGATATCATATCTATATTGATCCTAATGTAAAATTGTACACCAATGCATCATGCTTTATGTAACTAACTTGGTATTCATTGATCAGTTTCATCCACACATACCTTCTTCTTTTTTAAATTATGTTCAGGGGTTCAGATTTTTTGTTTTAATTATATGTTACTCTAAAATATGAATATATTCACATTCTGCCCATGTACATTAATTACCATGCCTGAAAGTAGGTGGTAAGATAATTCTAGGGTTCATTTCGATATTCACATTATAACATCACAGTTGCTTTCAGTTAGAAAGTAATATAACTATAACTTTGCTTTTCTTTTCTTTCAATTGGGGGATTTGGTACTAGAAACCACAAATGAGGGAAACCATTCCAGGTTTGTTGTTTTGGGACTGTGTTACTTCACTTAGCATAATGGCTTCAAGTTCCATCCATTTACCTGGAAATCTCATGATATCATCTTTCTTTACCTCTGTATAGAACTCCATTGTGTAGATGTACCATGTTTTTGTTATCCAGTCCTCAGTTGAGGGGCATTTTGGTTGGTTTCAACTCTTTGCTATTGTGAAAAGAGCTATAATAAACATAGATGTGCATATACCTTTGCAGTAAGATGTGTTTTGTGGGTATATACCCAGGAGCAGTATCAATGGGTTAGGTGGTAGACTCATTTTGAGTCTTTTAAGTGTTCTCCACACTGCTTTCCACAGTGGTTGTACAAGTTTACATTCCCACTAGCAGTGGATAATTGTTCCCTTTTCCTCACAACCTCTCCAGCATTTGGTGTCTTTTGTTTTCTTTAGCCAGTCTTATTGGAATTAAATGATATTTTAAAGTGGTTTTAATTTGCATTTCCTTAATTAGTAATGATGTTGAACACATTTTAAGATGTTTTTCAGCCATCTTTACTTCCTCATTGGTGAAGTCTCTGTTCATCTCTTTACTCCATCTTTTGAGTGAGTCATTTGTATTCTTCATTTTTTGAGTAGTTTATATTTTCTGGATGTTAATGCTCTGTGTAAAGTATCACTGGTGAAGATTTCCTTCTACTCTGTGGGTTTTCTCTTCACTTCCTTGATTCTTTCTTTCCCTGTACAGAAGCTTTTGAGTTTGATGAGGTCCCATTTGTCAATTTTCAACCTTATTTCCTGTACAGCTGCTGTCTGATTTAGGAAGTCTTTTCCTACACCAATGTCTTGTAGGTTGTTGCCAATGTTTCTTATATCACCTTCAGGGTTTCAGGTTTTATGCTGAGATCTTTGTTCCATTGGATTGATTTTTGTACAGGGTAAGAGTTAGAGGTTTAATTTTGTACTTCTACAAATGATGATCCAGTTATTCCAGCACCATTTGCTGAAGATGTTATCCTTCTTCGATTGAGGTTTTTTTTGCTCCTTTGTCAAATATAAGGTAGATGAAATTGTATGAGCTCAAGTTTGGATCTTCAATTTTGTTCCATTGGTCAATGGGTCTGTTTTTGTGCCAGTACCAGGCTGTTTTTATGACTATAGCCTTGTAATATAGCTTGGAGTCTGGTAAAGCAATGCCCCCTGTATTGCACTTCTCACTCAGGGTTGCTTAAGCACTTTGAGGTCTTTTGTTTTTCCATATGAATTTAAAGGTTTTTTTCTAAGTCTGTGAAGAAACTCGTGGGGATTTTGATTGGGATTGCATTGAATCTGTATATCAATTAGGGTAGAATAGAATGTACATTTTTACTATATTAATTTTTCCAATCCATGAGCATGGGAGGTCTTTCCATTCTTGATGTCATTTTCAATCTCCTTTCTCAGGTGTTTAATTTTTTCTTGTAGAGATCTTTGGTGTTTGGGTTAGGTTTGTTCGGAGAAATTTTTTTAATCTGTTCTGAGTAGGAAGTCTTCTTATATTCCTCTCCATTTGTTTATTGTACCTGTAAAGAAAGGTTACTGATTTTTCTAGGTTAAATTTGAATCCTGCCACATTACTGAAACTCTTAATCATTTCTAGTAATTTTCTGGTGGATTTTTTTAGCATCCCTCAAGTAAACTATCATATCATCTGCAAAAAAGGATAGTTTAATGTCATTTTCTCCAATTAGTACTCCTTTAATTTCCTTCTCTTGCCTTATTGCCCAGCAAGTGTTTCAGCACTATGTTGAAGAGGAGTGGCAATAGGGGCCAGGTTTCTCAGGTTCCTGCCTTTAAGGAGAATGGTTCTATTTTTTCTCCATTTAGGATGATTTTGGCTGTAAATTTGTTGTATATGGCTTTGATTAGATTTAGGAATATTCCCTTCTGCTCAATTTCCTCTAGAAATTTAAACATGAAGGGATGCTGGATCTTGTCATCTCAATTGAGATACTGTGTGATTTTATCTTTCAGTCCATTTATGTGTTTTATGATATTTATTGATTTATATATGTAGAAACATCCCTGTATCTCTGCTATGAATCCAACCTGATCTTAATGAATGATCTTTTTGATGTGGGTCTGTATGTGTTTGCCAGAATTTTGTTGAGAATTTTTGCATGTGTTCATTAATGAGATGGCTCTATAGTTTTCTTTTTTGATTGTATCTTTGCCTGGTTTTGGTATTACAGTGACACTGGCTTCAAAGGAGTTTGGGATATTTCCCTCTGTATCCTTCTGAACAGTTTGAGTAGTAAATATTATAAAACCTCTTCAAATGTTTAATATTATTCTGCTATGAAACCATCTGGGCCTGGGCTTTTGTTAGTTGGGAGGTTTTTTTTTTATGGTGTCTTCAAGTTCCCCAAACATTATGGGTCTGTTTAAACAGTCAACATCTTCTTGGTTAAGCTTTGTTGGTTCCCAGGATTTCAGATTTTCATCCATTTTTCTTAGGTTTTCAGACTAAGAAGAGTATAAAATTTTGAAGGATTCTCATATGATTGGATCTTTTCTTTATCTGTTGTGATGTTTCTCTTTTCAATTTTTATTATTTTCTATGTGTATAAGTGCATTTTCTGCATGTAGGTTGGTGCACCCGTGTTGTGCAATGCAGCAGAGGTCAGAAGAAGGTGTCAGATTCCCCTGGAACTGGAGTTAAAGATGGTTCTTAGCCTCCATGTAGAATGGATCTCAGGTCCTCTGCAAGAGCAGTCAGTGCTGTTAACTGCTGAGCCATCCCTCCACCCTGATGTTTCTCTTTTCGTCTTTGCGATCACGAATACGACTTCATCTTGGATGCTGCTCTTTCATTATCATTTGGTTAAACTGGGCTAGAAGGTAACGTGACCAGTATTGTTTGATCCTTCAAAGAGCTAGTCTTTTCCGGATTCGTTGTATATTGTTATTGTGAATTGGGTTTTCTTTGTTATCTTATTGTCATTGAGATTTCTGCTCCTGATTTCTTGTTGGCTATTACTTCCGCACAGTATGGGTTTTAGGGTCCACTTCCTTGTTATTGTCTCTCAAGGTTTTTGTTTTTGCTTTTGTTTTTGTTATGGATTATGGATTTTTTTAAGCTGTAGTGTTATATCATAATTTATTTCTTCCCTTTCTGGCTTTTTTTTTTTTTTTTTTTTTTTTTTTTGTTTTAATGTGGGCAATTAGGAGTAAATATTTCCCTCTTAGGACTCAGCTTAAATTACCTAGCGGTTTTTGTTGCAGTGTTTGCATCTGTACTTTTCAATTTACTTACATAAAATTCTTTATTATCTTCCCTGACCCAGTATCCATCTTATTCAGGATTGTGTTTGGTCTCCAGATGTTCTTGTATCTAGTCGGGCTTATTTGGTGGTGTTTATATTGAGCTTTTTTGCTCTGTGGTCTGAAAGAATGCAATAGAGAACTATTTCAATAACTTTATATTTGCTGAGAGGCTCTTTTGTATCCAGTAATGTAGGTCAATTTTGGAAGACTGTTTCCGAGATGGGGTACTGAGTGTATAATATCTCATGATGTATGGTGAAATAACTTCCAGTAGCTGTCATGTGAGGTCCCATTTATTGATAAATGTATTATCAGATTTGAATGTCTCCTCTCCCTTATTAGATTCTTTTTGTTCCAGACTGAATTCTATAATGGGGCTCAGTGAAGGTATTGAAGTGATTGGCGCATTAAAGATCTTCTTTCTGAGGAACCCACAGAATCTGTTTATACAGTTTATGCACCTGAGTTTTGGTGCATAAAACCAATTAGGAATTGGTGAATGTCTTCTGGTTAAGCCGCCTACTGCGTAAGGATTAGTGGACCCTTGTTGTCTCTTCTGATTGACTTTACTATGAAGAGGTCCTATTTTGTCTGATATTTAAAAAGCAACTCCTGCTTGCTTTTTGGTGAGCCATTTTGCTTTGGATCTTTTCATCCTTTCAACTGTGCAGTTGGTGGTTATCTCCTTGAGGGCTGAAAATGGGTTTCTTTGTTGTTGTTGTTGTTTACCTTTTGTTTATTTATTATCTATTTACGACGATACCAAATTACAGGGGTGGGAGGTGGGGGGAGGGGGGGGTGTACTAGTCTGCCTGCAGGTCTGTGCACCCTTTGTGCAATGCCCTGTCGCGCAGCAGTCAGCCTAAAGAACTGGTGTTGGATTTCCCTGGAAACTGGGAGTTCTCCTGATTTGGAGATTACAAAAACCACATGTGGGCACTGGGGATACGAACCCAAGGGTCCTCTGCAAGACGCCAGATTCGGACGCTCCTTAACGCAATTAGCGCCGCTACTCTATAACACTCGTCCAGCACCCCGGAAAAGGGGTTTGATTGTGTGGCAGGCATATAGAATGAGATTCTGTTTCTTAATCCTTCTCACAGTCCTTAGGACTAATCATGTATATTATTCGGTCGTGGAGTCTAGTCATTGATATTTAAGTTCACATTCATGGAGAAGAGTGGTATGTTTCTTCCTTTCAACTTATATCCATTTGCATTTTTAGCTAAGTTATTGTTTTATGCTGTTTATGCTTTTATTAATTCATCTCTCCACTTAGTTTGGTTGGGGATAGTTCCTCCTTTCCTCTATTCTTTGGATTGCTTTGAGTCTATCTGTTCTGGTGATCAGGTTTTTGTTTTTTTGCTTGTTTGTTTGTTGTTTTTACATGTGAGTCTTTTTAAAGTTTTTATTTTTTTTTTTTTTATTATTAATTATTATTAAATAAAAATATAGATAAAAGTAAAAAAAAATGAACTTCTGAGAGAATAGATAAGTAGAAGGCTGAATTTAATTCTATATTACTTTCTATATTGGAATTTCAATTCATTTGCATATATAATTTGTTCAAAGTCTAAACAAAATTTCCACTATGAAGTATATGAAGTCTTGTTTTAATGAGTTATAATACTGAATAATTATGCTACTGGGGAATATTAGTTTGTAAAACTTGAAGAGTCCATTTGCTCAATTCTTTATAGTCTGTCAAGCGATATTGCCTGCATAAATAAAAAAAGAGAGAATCTAGGCTGGAGAGATGGCNAGGTTCTAGGCCAGCAAGGATTATATAGTGAGGCCCTCTCTCAAAAATAATATAAAACAAGTAGTAAGCACTTTAATATATTTCCCTTTCCTGTGTCTTCATCACTGTAGAAAAGACAACCCAAATTAGATCAAGTAAAGACTGTTCGTTCATAATTTAATCTACAGCAAAGAGGTAAACCATCATCACTTGCATTTGGCAGGGACTCAAAGAAGAGCAAAGTAAAAAAAAAAAAGCTTTGTAATGTGAAAAACCATCAAGCTTGGAAGTGGTTGGCACAGGGTGGCTCTAGGTGGGCTAAATGACAGCAAGATCAAGAATTCAGATCTGAAGACAAAGGTGGTGACAAACCTTAGGGAATCTGTCTGTTATTAATCAAGTCCTAGTTATTTTGGTCCAGTTACTTCAAGGGTTGTTATTTGGCTTCCTGGATGGGTGGCTAAAGATAGCAGGCTTAATTCCAGGATTAGCAGCTAGAGATAATGGGTTGGCTTCCTCAGCCTGTTGATGCAGACTATAAATAAAAGGATATGTATATATTCAGAATAATTTTGCATGTTAAAATTCTTTATTTTAGAAAAAATGTATTTGTATAGCTTCCCATTATGTTTGGATCAAAATATTTGGTCTTAATTTCATATCAGATTTCAATTTCAATATAAATGACAGCTTGTGTCTTTTGAAAAATTATATGAGGGGCTGGAGAGATATAAAAATCATTAAGGGCACTGGCTTCTCTTGAAGAGGACCCAAGTTCTGTTCCCAGGCTCCACATGGGGGCTAACAACTGTTTGTAAGTCCAGTTCCACAGTTCCAGGTATCCAACACACTCTTCTGATATAATTGGCATTGCACAACAGGTATTCATTTACATACATTCAGGCAATAATCTCAAACATATAAAATAAAAATAATAAATAAAATATTTAAAAATAAGAATTAAATGCCTGCAGACAGCAATATCCATAATATAGACATGATGGAAATAATTAACAATGGGATCAGATGAAAGGCACTGCATAAATGTTATTTCATGATTGTAACTAACCATGGAATTTCATTCTGTGATTCCTGGAAGTGAAGGCACAGAAGAACAGACACCGACACAAAAATATCATGCCAATAGAGACTTGAATTCCTGGCCTTAAGTTTAAATGCCCATTAAAAGAATTATTGTAGGTAGAAAGACGACTCAGCAGTTAAGAGTGCATGCTACTCTTCCAGGGGATCCAGGTTCAGTTCCTAGCAAACATGTCAGGGGTTCATAAGCTTCATTAGCTCTGACCCCAGGGAACATGATACCCTCTTTTGGCCTCTGCAAGAATATAGATTCACAGAGGTGGTGGCACACATTAACACACACACACACACGAATAAAAATAATGACAAACCTTTAAATAAGCTAATTATTGAAATTATTTTTGTATATCATTTTCATTACATATTATCTTTTCTATTTTTAAAATGGTTAATTTACTATACTAATTACAAATCATACATATTTAAATACTTATTTTCTTGAATCCATAAATGTTGCATGAATACATAAATACCATCTTCAGCATTTTACAGTTCATGGTCTGTTGCTGGAAAGCCGTTTTTTTCTCTTATATTTATGGTTAATAAAACTTTTTGAAGTTTTCCTTCCTTCCTTCCTTCTTTCCTTCCTTCCTTCCTTCCTTCCTTCTTTTTTTCTTTCTTTCTTTCTTTCTTTCTTTCTTTCTTTCTTTCTTTCTTTCTTTCTTTCTTTCTT
>VZQC01011399.1:118163-139783 GCA_009823505.1 Rhizomys pruinosus | reverse complement strand
TTGTTTTAATGTGGGCACTTAGGGCTATAAATTTCCCTCTTAGGACTGCTTTTAAATTATCCTACAGGTTTTGTTGTGTTGCATTGTCTTTTCATTTACTTCCATAAATTCTTTATTTCTTCCCTGACCCATTCATTATTCAGGATTGTGTTTGGTCTCCAGATGTTCTTGTATCTAGTCGGGCTTATTTGGTGGTGTTTATATTGAGCTTTTTTGCTCTGTGGTCTGAAAGAATGCATGAGACTATTTCAATACTTTTATATTTGCTGAGGTTTCTTTTGTATCCAGTATGTGGTCAATTTTGGAGACTGTTCCATGGGGTACTGAGTGTATATTCTCTGATGTTTGGGTGAAATATTCAGTAGCTGTCTGTGAGGTCCATTTATTGTATTGTATTATTCAGTTTGAATGTCTCTCTGTTTATTTTTTTGTCCAGATGATCTATCCAAGGGGCTCAGTGAGGTATTGAAGTGTTGGGATTAATCTTTTTCTTGAGGACCCACAGAATTCTGTTTATACAGTTTGATGCACCTGAGTTTGGTGCATAAACATTTAGGATTGTGATGTCTTCCTGGTTAACTGTTCCTCTGCTAAGGATTTAGTGGCCCTCTTTGTCTCTTCTGATTGACTTTACTCTGAAGTCTATTTTGTCTGATACTAAAATAGCAACTCCTGCTTGCTTTTTGGTACCATTTGCTTTGATTTTTTTTTCCATCCTTTCACTTTGAGTTGGTGTCTATCCTTGAGGGTGAAATGGGTTTCTTTTGTTGTTGTTGTTTTATTTGTTTATTTATTTATTTACGAGTACGAATGTACTGTCTGCATGCAGGTCTGTGCACCCTTGTTGTGCAATGCTGTGGAGGTCAGAAGATGGTGTTGGATTCCCCTGGAACTGGAGTTCTCCTGGAATTGGAATTACAAACGGTTCTCAGCCACCATGTGGGCACTGGGGATCGAACCAGGGTCCTCTGCAAGAGCAGTCGGCGCTCTTAACCATTAGGCTATCTCTCCAGCCCCGAAATGGGTTTCTTGTGGGCAGCATATAGATGGATTCTGTTTCTTAATCCATTCTCACAGTCTATGTCATTTTATTCGGGAGTCTAGTCCATTGATATTTAAGTTCATTATTGAGAGATGTATGTTTCTTCCTTTCAACTTATTCTTGTTTTGCATTTTTAGTCTAGTTTTGTATTTATGCTGTTATGCTTTTATTAATTTCTCTCCTTAGTTGGTTGGGGATAGTTGCTCCTTTCCTCTATTCTTTGGATTGCTTTGAGTATTTTCTGGTGTCAGGTTTTTTTTTTTTTGCTTGTTTGTTTGTTTGTTTTTTACATGTAGAGTCTTTTTAAAGTTTTAAATATCTTGGGCTGGGGAGATGGCCTAGCGGTTAAGAGCGCCGACCGCTCTTACAGAGGACCGGGTTCGATCCCCAGCACCCACAGGCGGCCTGAGAACGTCTGAAACTCCCAATTCAGGAGAACTCCAGTTCCAGGGAAATCGAGACCCTCTTCTGACCTCCGCGGCATTGCCCAGACACGGGTGCACAAGACTTGCATGCAGACAGTACATTCATACACATACAGAAATAAATAAAATTAATAAAAAAAAAATTAAAAAAAAAAAATAAGGTTTTAAAATTTATCTTTCGGAAAGGACATTTCAGAAATGAGTAACAGCAATTTCCTTTCTAGGTAAAAAAAATGAACTTCTGAGGAATAGATAAGTAGAAAGGTATTTAATTCTATATTACTTTCTATATTGGAATTTCAATTCATTTGCATATATAATTTGTTCAAAGTCTAAACAAAATTTCCACTATGAAGTATATGAAGTCTTGTTTTAATGAGTTATAATACTGAATAATTATGCTACTGGGGAATATTAGTTTGTAAAACTTGAAGAGTCCATTTGGGCTCATTTTTTACTGGTCAGGATTTGCTGCATAAAATAAAAAAATAAATCTGGGGCTGGAGAGATGGCCTAGCGGTTAAGAGCGCCGACCACTCTTACAGAGGACACGGGTTCGATCCCCAGCACCCACACGGCGGCCGAGAACCGTCTGAAACTCCAATTCCAGGAGAACTCCAGTTCCAGGGGAATCTGAGACCCTCTTCTGACCTCCGTGGCATTGCATGACACGGGTGCACAGACCTGCATGCAGACAGTACATTCATACACATACGGAAATAAATAAAATTAATAAAAAAAAAAATAAAAAAAAACAAAAAAAAATAAATCTGAAAAATAGGAGCTGAAATTAATTGCCATTATACAGTTCAGGACTCACTCTACTTTCATAGTTTAATTTAATACTGACTATACAGCCCTCCATTTTGGGTCAGCATAGGTTATAATAAGTTCTCATTTTTGTAGCCACGAGAAAGATTTTCAAGGGGCAAAATGATCTATGATTATACTGACTCTACAATGCTGTCCTCTGATCTCCACATGCATGCCATGACGCATGCACTTATACAATAATAAAAATAATAATTCATAAAAATATTCTAACGTGAATAATACTTCATATTACCAGCCCATAGTTTAGTTAAGAAGTAGACTCTATGCCTAGAGAGAAAGAGGTAAAATATTATGACTGTTTTACAATTATCTCTAACTGCAAATTAAAAATTAAGGATATTAATGTTGAATTACTTCCAGATTGGAGGTGGGAACTATATCATTGTTTCTGAGTTGCATCTCATATTTTTCTGTAATAAAGAATTGAGAGTTACAATAAAGTTCATTGCAATTATGAATCTGATTTCAAAGTGTAACTGGGCTTCTAAATTTGGAACACCAAGGGAAGCTCTGCATCCATTTGAAGTAACCCTCTAAAGTTGAAATCAAGCTGTTTCCTGTTTAGATTTTAGTGTGATAACTCCTAATGAGGTATAGCTTATATTATGTCATTACATGCTTCAAGTATTCACTTTTTTCCTTTCTTACATTAAGTATGTAAAAAAAGAATAAATGTTTTAAATTTGGGTCTGATGTATATCAGCTACACTCAAAAGATTAATTTCCTACTCCTGGATGCCATTTTAAATTTCTCTATTTTTAGTTTCAGATGAAACAATCTGATTTCGGATGCCCTTTGATATGTAACATGTTACTCTGCATATATCATGTCACTTCTCTATATTTGTTTTTAATAATTTCTTTTTTATTAATTTTATTTATTTCTGTATGTGTATGAATGTACTGTCTGCATGCAAGTTTGTGCACCCGTGTCGTGCAATGCCGCGGAGGTCAGAAGAGGGTCTCGGATTTCCCTGGAACTGGAGTTCTCCTGGAATTGGAGTTTCAGACAGTTCTCTGCCGCCATGTGGGTGCTGGGGATCGAACCCGGGTCCTCTGCAAGTGCAAGAGCGGTCGGCGCTCTTAACCGCTAGGCCATCTCCCCAGCCCCATTAATAATTTCTTAAATCCTTATCTTAACCTAAATGTACATGAATTATTTGAATATGACTCAGTTTATATAACTACAGATTGAAGACTTCACCATAGCATAATTAATATTTATCAGTTATAAGACTTTTCCTTTTATGCTTTAGTGTATTTAGCTACCAAATAGAAAAATAACCTCTTTCCATGAACTTTTGAGAGGATGAATAAGAAATAGTAAGTGGGAACTTAGTGACTCAGACACAGAGGGTTTCCTGTTTTGGCCATTTCTCCTCTTGCTACGACATGGGTGCACAAACCTGTTGCAGATAATATATTCATACGCATGCAAAATAAATAAATAAATAAATTTAAAATGAATAAATAAGTACATGTGAAGTTGAAATAATAATGTCATCTCTGATGATACTATTAGTGTAACATTTATCACAATGTGATGTGTTTCAATCAACTATATCACGGATGGCGAATGTGTGTGTGTGTGTGTGTGTGTGTGTGTGTGTGTGTGTGTGTTTTACTGGAAGATTGAACGCAGAGCTTCAAACATGCTAGGCCAACACTTTACACTGAGGTATCTCACTATTCCACACTGTTCTTCCAGTTTCTGAGCTTCAGAGGAGTTCATTTCCCATGGTATTTTAATAGTTGCTGAGAGATAAAACAAAGTCATCATTCCCTGTAGGTCTATTCTGCTCCACAGTCTTTGCTCTTAACCCCATATTGCATAAAGAAGCATAGTTACTAAAAAAAAGTTTCACCATTATGAAAGCTATTACTAATCATATTTATGAATTTTCAAAAGAATCTTTTAGAAAAATTTGCAGAGTTGAGTAATATTCATACACAAGTGAAAACATGATGTTCACAAAAATTACATGAACCATCATTGGATTAGATATAAATTAGACTTAATTATGAGAGACTAGGAAGATTGGCACATGGACCTGCAGTGTTCTTAATGGGATTCTGTGGAGGTATGTTCTGGGCTCTGGTGAATGAGGTGATAGGTGGCAATTATCATTAGTGACTTTTGAATAAAGATGTTGGAGACTTCTCACTCATTAGACCAAACAGTTCGATGGTCATTACAAGTGCCTCTAAAAGTCACTGAAATGCTGTCTGAGAGCGAGTAACACCTATTACTGTGGAACATATTATTTCCATAATGGTGGTGTGATTAAGAAATCAGCATCAAGCATTATCCCCCGTGAGCTGTGCAGTTTTTAAAAGCTGGTGGCAGTGGTTTCAAATCAAATTTGGAGCAGTTTCCATACCTTCAGTGGAACTTACAGGACCCATAACCATTTTCTTTTCCAGCTGTGACTTTAATTTGAATATTATCGGGGACAGGTCAAAACAGATCTGCTATAAATCACTCCAAAAGTTTGGTCAGAGTTCGAAGCACGCAGGCAGCATGCATGATGAAAGGAGATGGTAGTTTTACAGTCCTGGGTTACAAATTTCTCAGGAATAAGAACAGGGACATAGCTATCACATTTTTCCCCTTATGCATTTGTTGTAAATACAAGACGTAGGCCTTTGTTGAAAAGTAAAACATCACTTCACAAGGAAATACCACCCATATTCAATGCCTAGAATGAACTGCATAGGCCACATTGTAAATTAAAGATGTAAAAACAATCCTAGAGGACATTATGCTTAAGGAAACAAATTCTCATTATTCTGAGTAAGACTTTGAATTCCTAAAGTCTGACCTAAATGACAATTATAATTGGATATTTACAATGAAAAATATGTAGAAAACCTACAAGCAATAAGTCAGTGATTATGCACTTGCAAAAACATGTGCTCGGCATTTTTTTTTAATTCCCTAATTAAATCCTAATTAGGATGTGCGGTGGAGTGTTAATTTTTGCTAGCTATACCTCCAGGGCATTTTTTTACACCTTCAGGAGCCTAAGCTTACTCAGATATGTAAAAGATAATTATCAATAAAAGAGAGAGAGAACAGCCACACTGTTGGCTTGGAGAGTTGCTTATGTGCAGTTTCTGTCTCTGCCAAAACAAGCCCCAGGGACCTTCAAATTCCAGTGACGTGTTTAGCCTTTCCTAGCAGTAATCTTGTCTTCCTTGGTTTTTGCATATAGAAAACATGGATGTGTTATTCCATTAAAAGAGAAGGCAAGTCCTGATACCCACCTCTGAGAAGAGGGTGGGCTGCTTATTAGAAGTACTCAAACTTGGCTTCTTCTCAAGATTGAGTAGAGACAAATGTGAAATCAGATTCTTCAGCTTTTAGTCCTGTTGAACACTCCAGCTTGATGTGGTATGGCTCGCACTAAATGATGGGGTTTGTGATATGAATTGAAATATTTTGGTCTTTTTGAGACAGGGTCTCCATGTAGCCCCAGCTGGCCTGGAGCCCACTATGGAGACCAGGCTGGCCTTGAACTCACAGAGATCCACTTGCTTCTGCTTCCCAAGTGCTAGGATTAAAGGCATGAGCCACCATGCCCGGTTGAAATTTATTTTTAATTACCTATCCTATATTTTATTGGAGGAAGAATGGGTTACCCCTGAATTTCAAACTTCTATCTTTTGTTTAATGTTGTCAATCAATCTATTTGCATCGTCTTTCTGTCTTCCTGTTGCCAAAATTTTTGACTGTCTGATTATGATCACAAGTTAGGTACAAAGATGTATAAGAAGCAGAACCTCCTCCAAGAGGCTTGCAGTATGGACACTGACGCAGTCATAGTAATAGAAAGGTTAAGTGTAGTGTCAACAATAGCAGTAATGACAGGTACATTCTCCAATATTGTTCCTTTCTAGACAGTTTGTAGATCAAGATCTTCCTTCATTCCTATTCCTACAACTGTCAGTTATTTCTAAATAATTTATGCATGGGAATTGGAGGAGATCAGAAAAATTAATTGAATTGTGTTTTGAAGGAGTAGTGTCAGAAAGCATGTTCTCTCTCTCTCTCTCTCTCTCTCTCTCTCTCTCTCTCTCTCCACACACACACACACACATGCACACATAAGACAAGCACAGGAACAAATTAAATTTATAGTTTGGAACCTTGATGTGTAGATTGTTTAAGGGACTTTAATCACAAAATATAGATGAAAAAGAACTCATAAATTCTAATTCCATTTTAATGTTTCTTTGTTTTTTTATTGAAGTTGTGCATTCCATACATTTCTTAATCAAATTTATGCCCATTCCCCTTCCTTGCCTCCCACCCCGCCAGAGCTCATACATTCTGCCATACATGTCTTGCATATTTTTCTCAGTCTTTTTTCAAATATTTCAATGCAAAAATGTACTGTTTGGGGCAGAATATTACTGTTTCAGTCAGTCCTTTGACTCAGTCTTTTGTTGATGTTGTTGTGTCCAATTTGTATTGCTCCAGAATATGCATATACACATGCCACACATATGCCAAAATTATGACATCTGAAAATAAACTACAGGTTAATTCCAAAACATGTTTAGGGATTCACATTTTGATAGTACAATTGTATGTAGGTAAAGAAAAAAAAAATATATATATATATAAACCAACATTTACTGATTTAATGAATTCATTGTCTCTTAATTTTTGCCTTCCTAAATCATGCAATATCTGCCATAATAGACCTCTGAAAACTGTTTCAGAATATTAGAAAAAGTGCAGCTCTACCTCTTGTCCTACTCCAAGTCTTGAATTTAGGTATTCTCCATTTGGTTATTCTGATCTTTCCTCTTAATGAGCATATATCCCCTTTGGTACAGCAGTGCAGTACAGCTCTGGGAGTCAGATGAACTGGTAACCACTCCTCATAAATATTTGAATACCTGCTCCATAAAGAAGTTTTGGGTTTTTATTCTGGGTTAAAAAATAGTAATGTGTTTCTTGCTTTTGAAATTTGCAGTATGGATAACTATTGTTTGGTGACCAGGGGAAGCTCTCTTTGGATGATGTAAGTTATGTTCTTTTTTTATTGTATTAATAGTTGACTCGGAATTTAGTTAACATTGTGGATCTTAAGATCAAAATCACATCTCCTCATTTAACTTAGGCAAACCTAGTTTCTGATACATTAATTTGACAGTAGACTTTTTTTAATTTTTATTTTATTTATTTATTTTGTGTGTATGAATGCACTGTCTGCATGTAGTTTTGTGCACCTGTGTAGTGCAATGCTGCGGAGGTCAGAAGAGGGTGTCGATTCCCCTGGAACTGGAGTTCTCCTGGAATTGGAATTACAGACAATTGTCAGCCACCATGTGGGTGCTGAGGATCAAACCCCCGGTCCTCTGCAAGAGCAGTCCGCGCTCTTAACCGCTAGGCCATCTCTCCAGCCTGACATTAAACTTTTAGTCAAGTGACTATGCTGTCTCTGTCTGAACTATATGATATTATAGTAGCAGAGGTCAATATTAGGGAGATGATAAGATGTGTTTCCAAACTTTTAATGAAGTTTTAATTAATTATTTCCTATGTGAATGAACATTTTATCTGCCTGAATATAAGTGTACCACATATATACAATCCTGGTAGAGGCCAGGGCATGGCATCAGATTCCCCTGAAATTGGTTGTTATTTGCCATATGTTGCTGAGAACTAAACCACAACCCTTTGCAAGAGCAGCCAGTGCTCTAAACTGCTGAGCCAATATTTTTTATTAATTTTTAATCGTGCATTTTTACATTTCATACAATGGCTTTTACTCAAATTTAGGGTCCCCCCTTCCTTGCCTGCAACCATCCATCAGAACTTATGCATAATGCCATCCATGCTAAGTCCCATCCATTCAAGCCCTTGAACCCAGATGAGCCCAAATTTTTGAAGTATGTAATATAAAAAGAATGGGAAAAAAGAAACTCAATTTATCACAGCATAAAGGCATTTTTGCAGAAATTTTCATTGAGCCATCAACAGCAATCAATGAGTAGTTGCATCCCAATACTACTGATGGGTAATTCTTACAAACAGATTCTAAGTAACTCAATCAAGGTCCTTTTGCTTTAAAACAATGTACCCATGATTTTGATTTAGCTGTGAGTCTGAATTTGTGACTATCGTTATTATCCAATGGAAAAACAGTAAAATAGTCTTGCCAACGTGATACTTACATGGTAATCTGTATTTCATTCGTTTGTCATAATTTCGGCAAGCCCTTCCATAAACTCAATTTAAATTTCAAACTTTTCTCTCATTTTGCTCTCTGTGCTAACAGCCAAGCACAACTGTCAACAGATGTGAAAGTTTACAGATCATTAGATTTTCCTCTACAGTGGACCCTCAGAAATGCCCTTGTGTCAATGGACCTCTTTGTTTCCATCTGAACAAATTAGTTTTAAAATAGTTTTGCTCCAAAGTACTATAGCTTAGTCAATTTTCTCCAATGAGCAATTAACCTGAACAATTCTGGAGATGGGGCAATGGTGGGATCAATTACACTTGGGCCTGTCTTTGCATCTGTATCCAGTTCCCTCACCTATGAGGCCATCTGGGTCACTTAAGCTATGGGACAGATGGTTCATCAACAAACTTTGTAAGAGAGCACATTTGGTTTGAAGCTAGTCAAGGGGAAATCCATGTATCTATTTGTCCTTCACTGATTCACACACACACACACACACACACACACACACACACACACACACAAATGAACCACTCAGAACTTAGAACAAAGATACTATTTTATATTTCTAGTGCTTCTCCTATTATTTGCACTATACTCCCCAGAAAATAATGAATTACCCTTATAACTCTGACAGTTAACCATAATCCAAAGAAATTCTGTCTTGATTAGCCCAGTAAAATGGACCAGACTCTATCTGAATTCTCTTTTGCATTCAGCAAGAAGTGAATACTAAGCATTTTTTATTGTATGTCTTAAATTTTGAAAACAAATCTATAACTTGATTTTACATCATGCTTCAGAAAGCACGGGCTATCCAATTGTCAGCTAAGTGTCTCTAGCACGCAACTCAGTCCTGAGACCCCTGTTGGTGAGTTAATTCTTTCTTATTCATGTCTTTCTAATTTTCTTTCAATTTATAGTTAGCATTCATTCTGGGGATGTAAAAATTTAAATTTCGAATATGACCCTTAATGATTCCCATTTCTTGGTATCTTCTTGTGTATTTTCTAAGCTACACCCAGAAATTTTCCATTAGTTTACAGTTAAATAATGGGACACATCTTTCATTACTAGAACACAAAATACTAAAGCACCCATGTTATAGTGTTTTTTTTTTTCTTCTTCCTGGTTCTGATAAATCAAGATACCCTGTTGAAGAAATTCAAGAGGAGAGGAACTACTGTTCATATGGTCATCAGTCTGCGAGGAACTGAATCTTGACAATAGTAATTTGAACAAGCTTAGATTAATCTCTCCCCAGATGAACTTTCATTCAGAACTGTAAGACTTATTAACAGGTTGATTGCACCCTGTAAAACACTCTAAAACAGAAGGTCCAAATAAATTGTGTTAATAGTTTCTAAACAGAAACAGCTGTGAGACAGTGAGAGGTATATTATCTACCACACTTTTTTTTTTTTTTTTGGCTTTTTGAAACAGGGTCTCCCTGTAGCCCCAGCTGTCCTGGAAATCGCTCTGTAGACAGGCTGGCCTTGAACTCACAAAGATCCGCCTGCCTCTGCCCCCCAAGTGCTAGGATTAAAGGCGTGCGCCACCATGCCCGGCTATCTACCACACTTTATGGTCATTGATTATATGGTGATATAGAATGCAGAGTTGATACTTAATTAAGTGCTAACAGCATGGAGATGAGAAATACAGAAAACGTGTCTTTTAGTTCTCAGATTCTAGATGCCAAACAAGAACTATTACTATTTTTAATCCTTTGAGTAGCTTAATGTTGTATTTGAAGATCTCTAAAAATGATGTATCAGCTACCTATGTCCTGTGACAAACTAACCTGAAATATAGTGTCAATTATAAATGACACTTTTAGAATGACAGCTTTATTTTTTCAAGATATACTTAGACAACTTGATGGCTCCTGAGCTTTTAAAATTAGCCGTAGTTATCTGCCTAGAAGAGACATCTTGAACGGATGGTTGGTGTCAGTATTGCTTCAGAAAGGTCTTGGTTCTAGTCTATGAAAGTTTCCAGTGGGATCAACTGGATTTCTTACACTGAAACTCGAGAACAGTATTTCGTGAAGGCAACATACAGCACACAGGCCCTTCCAAGTCTGTGCTTCCAGTTTAGAAGTTGATATGCTGCTGCCCAAGGATATGGAGAGACAAGCCAGTGATGAATTTGAAAGGGGGATATACAAGCTCATGAAGACATGAATTTTTTTATCCTTTCTGCAAGCACCTATCAGAAATGCTATTGGCATTTAGGTGAATAAATATTGTGCAATTTTACGGTTTAAGAAACATTAAGTGGCATGTAGTTGACACTTATCATCCTGTAAGCAAACAGATATGATCTGACCAAAATAACTCCTAAGAACAGAGGTAAAGTTAAAATTTAGATTATTTCAAATCTGATCCATATTATTTTGCTGTGTGCAATGTTCATTAATTGTGAACATTAAGGCATAAAAGACTCTAAAATATCCATGGTCTGCCACTCAGCATTACTGATTATGACTACAAAATCTTTCTCTTTTGTCTGGGCTACTTCAGTATAAATATATATTGACACTGAAATAATTAACAAACCTGTTTATCTCAAACTATGTTGAAATATGTCAGCTATTTGATGGTTCACTGCTATTAAACTATGAAATAAAAAAGTTATCTCCCTGTAGCAGGATGAGTCTAGTAACTTATACCCTTGTTTTTATAATGGTTCACTTTCAGTTTAACCAGCCAAAACATTTGTGAGCTCATATTTAAGTAAACACATGATTTTTAATCTTCTTCAGGATTATTTGTGCTGGTTGAAACTATTATTTCTGTGTATTTTCTACGCTGAAATAAACCCAGGCAGACTGTGTGCATGGATCAACACAAAAGCTTTCACTATGCAGGTAAATGCTTCTGGTTTTTCAAGCGTGGATTACTGTAATTCTTATTTTCTGGAGCTTTGGCTCATGATGATGTCTTAGATACAGCTCTCAGGGAAAATGAAGAAGTTGAATCTTCATAAAAATTCACCTGCCTTGGTAAATTATTCCCATTTTATATCCATGCACATGATCCTATCTAGTCTGCAATAATAGGATTCTTATTTAAGGACAGGAGGGACAGTGGCTATCTGCTTTTCGTTAACACCACACTGACAATTTTTCTTACAGAGTCATTACATCTGTAATGACTAGTTTGCAAGCCTAGTTTCACATTTACTTTCTTAACTAGAATATATGTGGCAGTCATTAAATAAAGGCACCCGACATTATTTTAAAGAAGCACAATTATCAAATGCTGCTTTTTCCTATAATATTAATTTTGCTTCATTTTACACTGAGCATTTAATTTTTAGAAGTCTTTCTGTCTATTCAGTAATGAATTTTGTAAAAGCACAGTTTTTCTTTAAAGTAGAATGTGTCCTTTAAAACTTTTATTAAATGTTTGTAAATGTGTCAAATATTGAAAAAGTAGAGCTCTTAGGACTCTCCAGAAAAAAATAAATAAATAAAAGGATATATGCATATATATATATATATATATATATATATGAAAATCAATCGTGTGTGTGCGTGTGTGTGTGTGTGTGTGTGCGTGTGTTTGTGTGTGTGTTTATGGCAAATGAAGTTCAAATGATTGAATGATGCCCACTTCCATTGTGGAGTATAATCTTCGTACCTTAAAGTAAATAAAATGCAAATTTTAGTCTACTAAATATCTTCACAACAACTTCTACATTAGTATATGGCCAAGCAATAGACTACATAAATTAGTAAGATTGAAAAATAAAATTAAACATCACACTAGGAAAGGAAAGGCTAGGAACTCACTATATTAAGTTTGATTTTTCTGTAATTGAAATTATTCCAAATGATTTTTTGTAATGATTACACAACATATATTTATATATTTTATAATTTCACGTATTTAATGGAATAATAAATAATTTTAAAGTAATGATTTTAGAACAAGATTGAGGGATATGGGCAGAAAAGAAAATGCTGACTACCAATTCTATAAATTATTTAGTTCCTGTAAGGAAACGTTTGTTCTATTTACCCATATAAGGCTTGATTATTACACCTAAAATGGGATGCTTTTCCAAGAAGAACTGTTTTAGAAAACAAAAGTTCCTACAATAAGACAACTACATTCTCAGAATTTTCTGCAGGTGAGAAGTATTTAGACTACTGCTTTCAGATTGCATTTGAAGGTCTTCTTCTTTGATGTCTTCTATGTTTGGCTCAGGCAAGCTGTCTTATGAGACCCATACAATACATCCTTTTATATCTCTGATACAATATACAATATGAAAAGAATTCCAAAGTGATTTCATGCACCGGTTTTCATTTTAAACAAAGGAAAATTGCTATGAGGAAAGAAGGACTTTTTTTTTCCTCCTTGGCAAGTTCAATAAGAAACTTACATATATGAAACAGTAGAGGACCCTAATCCCTGCATTCATTCTGACAGAGGCAGGAAGATCTCAGGGAGTTTGAGGCCAACCAGGACAACATAGAAAGATCTTGACTGAAAAATAAAAATAACAACAACAAAGCAAAACAAAACAACTGTGAGTCTCACTATAAACAAAGAACTAAAAAATTATAAGTAGAATAAATCTTAGAATGAGGACTAAAAAATTATTCCTCTTTTCAGTATTTATTACTGCTGAATTTTTCCACTAGAAAGAGGTAAGACACATTTCCAGAAGTTATGAATGATGAGGCTTGAATAAAATAGCCTGCTTAGATAGAAAATTAAGAATTATGCTTTAAATATGTACAAAAAAACTTTGCCTCCCAACACTTGAAGGTAAAACCCTTTTGGTAAAGATAAATCAAAATTCAGACATAGTACTTATGTAACTATGCTGGAACTGACCTGAAAACCTCCTGCCTGGAGAATACCAAGCATAGTATCAGAGGACAATATGCAAGCAGAAAAACAACCAATGATCCTATCCAGCTGTAAAGCCTAATAAACACAATAACAGGCCCAGCAATTTTCATTGGTGCAGTAGTGGAACTTTTCCCTTGGGGTAATCAGGAGCTGCGTAATTAGATTTAAGCCCCACATAATGGGAGGGAACTCATCTGTGGTACTATAAACACAGACAAGTACATATGGCTAGAAATTTCATAGACCCTAGAGTAGAAAGTACTCTGTTACTTCTAGAGATAAATATACTTTCTTACTATATTCTAAATAACTATATTTACAGACAAGTGTACATATCATCACTTATCAAAGAATCTTCATTTTGCAACAGACTATTACAAAGTTTCACAACTGGTAAGACACAGAGAATAAGTGACTTTGAGTTTCCCCGCCCTAACGGACACATCCACAATAAAACCTCTATATCTAAGGTGCTAGGAACATCACAGAAGAGGGAACAGAAACATTGTAAGAGCCAGAGGTACAAGACACCGGCTGCTACTTAAGGCATTCTAGACATGATGGGGAAGCTACACCCATGAAAGGACCACTGCATTATAGTCTAAAGACATCTATACAATGACAAAAGCAGTTGACACCTCAACATGAAGAGCAAGAGAAAATCAATGGCTGGTTAGCAAAGGAAAACCCCTTTCTCCAGGAACTAAATCTCTGAGAGGTTATCTAATGCAAAATGGGCACTCTAAGCACATGTACACATGTGTCATTAAATGGCCTCTGTGAATTATGTATATAGACATACATGTCTGTAGGTAAATGTAGGTATGTATATGAAACAGTAATACTCAAGGAGGGGCAGCATAATGTAAATAAATATTCAAGCATGAAATTCTAAAAGAGTTAAATAAACATACTTCAAAACGATTTGGAATTAAACTATAAAATTTCTTTTTAAATATGTATTTTATTGATGTATTGCATATTTCATACATCATTTTACAGTTCAATTTAGACACATTCCCATTTCCATGTCCCCCACCCCATGACTATTCCTGCATTCTGCCATACATATCTTGCATCTGCTCAGTCTTTTATTCACATTTTTCAAGTTTAATTTTATATTACTTCAAAATATGCATACGTATTCTCCATCCATATACCAATATTACAAAATCTGAACATAAGTGGTAGGTTAATTCTCACCCCATTAAGGGATTCATCTTTTAACCATAATGCTTCTTTCATATAAAAAGAAATATAACATAGATGATGCTCAGTTTGCTTTGCAACTAGGGATTTGATGCTAGCATCCACAAATGAGGGATACCATATGCCCTTTTTTTTCTGGAATTGTGTTACTTCACTTAGGATAATGTCTTCTAGTTCCATCCATTTACCTGCAAAGTTCATGATGTCATCTTTCTTTACTGCTGCATAGAACTCCATTGTGTAGATGTACCACATTTTCTGTATCCACTCATTGGTTGAGGGACATTTGGTTGCTTCCAGCTTTTTGCTATTGTGAAGAAAGCTACAATAAAAATAGATGTGCATGTGTCTTTGTGATCAGATGAGTCTTGTGGGTATATACCCAGGAGTAGTATGATTGCGTCAGGTGGTAGGCTCATTTTCAGTCTTTTAAGTGTTCTTCACACTGCTTTCCGAAGGGGTTGCACAAGTTTGCATTCCCACCAGCAGTGGATGAGTGTTCCCCTTTCTCCACAACCTCTCCAGCATTTGGTGTCATTTGTTTTCCTAATCTTGGCCCTTCTTACTGGGGTAAGGTGAAATCTTAAGCTGGTTTTAATTTGCATCTTCTTAATTATTAGCAATGTTGAACACTTTCTGAGATGTTTCTCAGCCATCTTCACTTCTTAATTTGTGAATTCTCTATTCAGCTCTTTACTACATTATTTTGATAGTGTCATTTGTTTTCTTGATCCTTTGGTCTCTGAGTAGTTTATATATTCTGGTTGTTAATGTTCTATCTGATGTATCACTAGTGAAGATTTCCTCCCACTCTGTGGGTTTTCTCTTCACTTCCTGGGTTGTTTCTTTTGCTGTATAGAAGCTTTTGGGTTTAATGCGGTCCAATTTGTCCATTGTTGACCTTGTTTCCAATGCAGTGGCTGTCTGATTTAGAAAGTCTTTTCCTAAGCCCATGTCTTATAGTTTACTGCCAATGTTTTCTTCTATCATTTTCAGAGTTTCTGGTTTCACATTGTGGTCTTTGATCCACTTGGAATTGATTTTTGTGTTAGGGGTTCAGTTTCATCTTTCTACAAGTGGCAATCCAGTTTTGCCAGCACCGTTTGCTAAAGATGCTGCCTTTTCTCCATTGGGTTTTCTTGCCTCCCTTGTCAAATATGAGGTGGCTGAAATTGCATGTGCTCAGGTTTGGATCGTCAATTATGTTCCATTGATTTACTTGTATGTTTTTGTGCCACTACCAGGCTGTTTTTATTACAGTGGTAAAGAAAGATGACATTGTGAACTTTGTAGGTAAATGGATAGAACTAGATGCAATTATGCTAAGTGAAGTAACACAATTCCAGAAAAACAAAAGATGTATGCTATTCCTCATTTGTGTACCCTAGCACCAAACCTCTCTTTATAAGGCAAACTGTATAATTCCTTTGCTTTTTTCTTTTTTCCTTTCCTTATTATTAAATATAACACATGATGTTACTATCTACTTGCAATGTAATGTAGCACTGTAAAGTAATATTATTTTTCCTTACCTTAATGCAAATCTACTATCAAAATGTGAATCCCTGAACATATTTTGGAAGTGACCTATAGTTTATTTTCAGATGTCATAATTTTGATATATGTATGACATATATGTAGGCATATTTTGGGGTGATACAACTTGAAACAAACAACAACAACAACAATAACAGCAAAAAGACTGGGTCAAAGAACTAACTGAAACAGTAAACTTCTGCCTAATACAGTAAAATTCTGTACCCACAAATTCAAAAAAGCATAAGAAAAAGATGAAAGTTATGTATGGTAGAATGCATGAGCTCTGGTGGGGTGGGGGCCAGGGAGGGGGAATTGGGCCTAGATTTGTTTAACAAATCATGTTATGAAATATACAAAACATCAATTAAAAAAACTTCAGGCTAAGCTGAGGCCAAGTGTGCAAGAAAGTGGAGAAATTGATACCACTGAGTGTGATATTGCTGTGAAGGACCTGACTGTGTTGTTTTGGGGAGTATTGTGGAAATATTTTGAACTTTGGCCTGGAAAAACCAGTGAGTGCTCAGAGTTTAATGAGCTGTGCTTGTTTTATAGAGCTTGGAAGAATCATGTTGAGAGAATATGGATAATTGAGGATTAGCATGTAAAGTTTCAGAAGGAATCAAACACTCAATCAGAGCTGTTTGTGTGATATATTTTGCATGCAGAATTTATTGAAATGGAGCTAGAGAGATGGCTCAGTGGTTAAGAGGACTGTCTGCAGAGGACCCAGGTTTGGTTCCGCATGGCAGCTAATAGTATGTATAACTCCAGTTCTATGACATCCAATGCCTTCTTTTGACCTCTATGGACATTGCATGATATGGGTGCACTTGTACAGGCAGGCCATACACTTATGTGCATACAATAAAATATTAAATAAAATATTTCAACAAAAATAATTTTTGGAAGCAAACGTTTTGTGATTACTGGGATAACTGATGCTGATCAGCCTGCTTTGAAAAACAGCTATAATTAACAATAGGTCAGCATCATTGAGGTGAAATCTGCCAAGAGATATTTCTTCAGGGTTTCCATACAGATTCTCTGGTCTGGGGGACCAAGTCTATATGTCAAACTGCAAGCCAAACTTGGCAATTTGAAGCTTGGTGAAGGTGTAGTCTCAGTTCCAATGGAAACTCCTGTATGTTGGAGATGGTGGGTCAGGGGCATGAGCACCAGTTGCAGTGGCAGGTCTGGAGTGGACCTGGCCTGAGCCTATAAGACAAAGTCCATGTACTGTGGATGGCAGAGCCAGAGAAATGGAACTGCACAAGTCCTTTGAAGACAGAAGATCGTGATTACGCCCCAGATGTCCAACACTGACCTACACTATGGGAATTTGGTTTCAGTAAAGTGGTTCTTCCCTTAAGAAATAGGAAATATTTAACATTTAAAAAAATTTTTTTTGCTGAAATTTTGTGATTTTTTTATACAATATAATTTGATGGTATTTAGATCCTCGTCCCTTTCTGAACCTCCCTACACTGCCCTCTGCTGAGAGAGAGAGAGAGAGAGAGAGAGAGAGAGAGAGAGAGAGAGAGAGAGAGAGAGTCTGATTTGTTTCCCCAACACATTTTTAAAAATTTTACAGGAGCCAACAGTTTAGAGATTTTACATTCTTAAAGATAATTGGATTTTGCCAGCATGATGGCTCAGCCTTTATCCCAGGGCTCAAGAGGCAGAGACAGGTAGATCTCTGTGAGTTCAAGCCCAGCCTAGTCTACATAGCAAGCTCCAGGCCAGCTGGGACTAAAAGGAGACCTCCCTGTCTCAAAAATTAAAAAAAAAAGATAGTTGGGATTTTATTTAAAGTTTCAAAAAGTATTTATTTATTCATTTGTTTGTTTGTTTACTTAGGCTTTTAGAGATAGGGTCTCCTTGTAGCCATAGCTGACCTGGAAGTCAATATTTAGACCAGATTGACCTCAGTCTCACAGGGGCTGCATCTGCCTCCCAAGTGCTGGGATTAAAGGATTGCACCACCACATCTGGCTGAAATTCTGAAATGTTAAAGGCTTGTGGAATGTTCATAGTTGTACTGTTTTATATTGTAATAATACTATTAACATAAGAACTTGGGGCAGGAAATGCTGAGGTTATGGTTTAATAGTGATATTTGTTAATCAAGCTGACATGAATTTAATTGTGCAGAAAACTTTTAGTTGTCAATTTGACAAACCTGGGAAGAGAGAATTACAACTAAGAAATTTCTTATATTGGATTTCCTGTGCACGTGGATATAACGTATTTTCTTGATTGTTGAATGATGGGGGGGCTCAGCCTACTGTGGATGGTGCCACACTTGTGTGGTCCTGGGTTGTATAAGAAAGCAAACAGATCCTAGGCCAAAGGAACAGGACAGTAAGCAATGTTCCTCCATGGTTGATGCCTTAGTTCCTGTCTGCAGAATCCTGCCATTAGTTACTAGTCTGGCTTCCTTCAATGACGAACTGTTGTTGGGATGTGTAAGCTAAATAAACCCTTCCCGGCCCAAGTTGGTTTTGTTCAGAGTATATCATCACAGCAAAAAAACCTCCCTAGGACACTAGATGTGTAGAATGCACTTGTAATCACAGACAGATCTCTTGCTGACAAACCATCCTGATCAATTTGATGAGGTTCAGGCCAATGAGAAATTCTGTCTCATAAACAAGATGGATGGTGCCCAAGGGATGGTTGCCTTTCATCTCCACATGCACCTGCACACACACACACACACACACACACACACACACACACACGCACACACACTTGCCCTGGATAAGCAAGGTTTTCTGCTGTTGCCTTATTTTACTACTGTGAGCATTTTGTTCCTTGTCGTCAGTGGCCACATGGGTAAAGTTAACTTAAGATGTGTTTGTATATATGACTTCCACCCATACATTATTATAATCCACTGAAGATGAAAAGTATGGCAAGTCATTGGTTTTCATTGTAAGAATATAAGGACTATTTATGTATAAACATTTCCATTTTATTATATATACAGAGATATTGACATATGATGTATGTAGACAGATTGTATGTAGTAGAGATAATATGTAGAGATAGCAAGTAGTAGGGATAATATGTAGGTATAGAAAATTGGTAGATAAGTAGATGGACAGATAGTAGATGAAAAGAAAAATATTGTTTTATAGATACATAGATGTAGATAGACAGATAAATACCAGTAATCTCTATTTTCAGAGCTGTTAGTTAATCCTGCCAATATAAACCCACTGAGGTAATAATTTTAACATTTAACCATTAAAATATTTGTTTTCTTTCTTTCTTTATTTATTTTTATATGTGTATGAGTGTACTGTCTGCATGTAGGTTTGTGCACCCATGTCGTGCAATGCCTTGGAGGTCAGAAGAGGGTATCCAATTCCCCTGGAACTGGAGTTCTCCTGGAATTGGAGTTACAGATGGTTCTCAGCCGCCATGTGGGTGCTGGGGATCGAACCCGGGTCCTCTGCAAGAGCAGTCAGTGCTCTCAACCGCTAGGCTATCTCTCCAGCCCCTAAAATATTTGTTTTCAACACCAATGCTATCCAGGTAAAGCAGATTAGATAAAATTAATCTAAAATCTTTGGTTTTCTTTATATATGGGGATCATGACAGTACTCAAAATATAAGACATACATAGTATGTCATTTCACAACCCTTTAAATCCCCCATGGATCATCCCCTGAAACTCTTGCATTTAAATTTCTGTTATGATCTCAGAACAGATTCCTACCTAGATCGAATCTAGATTGTCTCTCATTTACAGCAAAGAAAATTAAAAAAAAAAACAACCTGCAGAATCTCCCACTGTCCTCGTTATATTTCCAAATTTCTTGCTCACTAAGCTATGCACAGCTTGCTGATGAGTCACGTTCACCTAATTCTACTGATTTACTGTATTCCACTTGCACTAATATAGCATAAAATATTTTCAAACACACAGAACTCTATGATTATATATTTTCCTCAGAAAATCTTTAGCCAAGCACATTTTATGTACTTCCAACCTATCCTAATAAATTTCTGTACTTCTCAAAATAGATTTCCTTCTAATCAATATATAAAGAATATATGTCTCAGTATCTCAGCCTCTAACTGATTCCCTAAAAAGTCAGCATCTTCCAACCTCCCCTTGTTGCTACTCCATTCCTTATATGCAGTACAGTATTTCTACTGTGGTTTTGTAACTATAGGTCAGACTATCTATATGAAAAAAAAAAAAACAACAACAACTTTTCTGCCTTGCCTGCTCCTCTATTGTGACATCTGTAGCTGTTGCCTCATGTTCCTTTTATCCTGGACAGAGAAACTCCCCTTTGCTTTCTTAGCATGTTCAACTGAACTCCCCTGAAAACCTGAAGCAATATAACCCTTTCTTACATTTAGTTTTCACTGTCAGCCATCTTGGTTCAGTGAAGCAACTAACAGACTCAGGTTTCTTTGACTATAAAAATACCTGAAATAATCAATTTAATAAAGAAAAGGTTTGCCTAAGCTGTGATTTCATAAGTTTCTCAGTATCCTTTGATTCTGTTTTGTTTTGTTTTTTTACCTGCAACAAGGGAGAATATCACAGTGGCAACATAAGGCAGAAAAAATATAATTATCCTATGATATCCAATAGCTAAGACAGGAAGAGCTGTAAATACCTCCCTTAGGGCAGGATCCTCCCACTATGCCCCACCTTCTAAAGGTCCCATCACCTGCCAAAAAGTACCCTTAGCTGACAACCAAAAATTCATCCATGAGACTATAGGGGCCATTAATTTAAACCACAGCACATATGTGTGCAGACCAGTTACACAGGATCTGTAGTGATTGGTTCATTATCTTGTCAACAAAGAAAAGTACAAGAGTTTGAAAATATTTCCAAACAAGGTATAAACAAAGCATTTGAAGGACCATTTGCTTTTGGTTTTTTTTTTCCTATTACTCCTTTATTATTTTTTCATTTTTTATTTTTTTAACATTTTTTAATGATGCTTTGTGCATTTCATACATCATTTTCCAATTCGGTTCAGGCATATTTCCCTTTCCCTTCCCCCTCACCCCCACCCCATTCCAGATCATGCATTCTGCCATAACTGTCCTGCATATATCTCTGGTTTTTTTTTTTTTCATTTGTTAGCTATAAGTGATAATGCCTGAGTACAAGCATCCTTCATGTAAAACCAATTTGCAGGCTGTTGTGCCCAAACCCCCACAGCCCCACCATCCAGCGGGGGGGTGAGGGGTTGTATGTTCAATCAAGTTGATCAAATGAGTGTTCAGACTACATTGCTGTAGTTTCACCATTCACCCCAATCACAACCCTTACATTCTACCACACCCCCTCTTCCACAGATTGTTCCCTAGGCTTAGAAAAGGGGCACAGATGGATGAGAAGCAAAACAGTCCACTCTCTCTGGAGCTGTTGTCTTGGACTCTGGCCAATTCTGGCTGTTTCCTTTCATTGGCTGACAGTTTGTCCAGGAATAACCTTTCGATCCTACTAATGAAGCACAAGCAA
>VZQC01011399.1:0-112389 GCA_009823505.1 Rhizomys pruinosus | reverse complement strand
TTGTACCAGCCCTAAAATATGGAAAGCAGTATGGGAGAACACTTACGAAGACTCAAAATGTACCTTCCAGTCCTGATTAACGCCCAGGAGTGGCTGACCACTCCTTGGCGCTAATATACCATAGACACATCTTTATTGCCAAGCAATGTACAGGGCACAGACTACCTAGTGTTATCGTAGAAAGCTCTGCCCACCAATAGCAAAAAGCTGGAAACCACCCATGTTTCCCTCATCTGATGAGTGTATAGAGAAATGTGGTACATGATATACAATGGGAGTTTCTATGGCAGCAGTAAGAGCCGAGACACATCATGATAACTGGTTGCAGGTAAAATGGAGCTAGAACCAGACCACACTTATGATTAAGTAAAGTAACACGTCCCCAGAAAAAAACGGATAACGACAAATGGTGTCGGCCTCAATCATGTTAGGAGTGGCTTAGTACCCATGATTTAAAAAACCCAGATATAACTATTTACTCCGTGGGAGAGGGCTACCATAGGCTAAGAATATAGAGCCAACAAAAGAAAGACTGGCAGGCGCAGAAAACAGGACCTGATATGGCTCGAACTGCCGCCAAGGGGGGGAGGGGTGGGCAGAGGACAACGGGCGTATACTCTTCTGATCTTTAATGCGAACTCATTTAATTGACCCGGACGTTCAAGCAAGTACTCAGAGTAACTCAGGTTTCATGCATAGAAACAGCGTCTATACAGTTACATGGTGTTTTAGGAACTTAGTAAAAGTAAATATGTGATAATTAACAACATCGGTTTAACAGACTGGCATAATGAAATTGGTAAGTAGCGCAAGTTCCTGGCACTTATAAGATGGAGAATATGTAGGAAGTCCGGCCGTTAGTTCCACATTTGTTTGTACATAAATATCTGTAGGAGACAATAACTGGTTGGAATTGGCAATATACACAATGTTTCTCTATAATGTTTGTGTATCTGGTTGTACAGTATCAAACTTGTACATTCGTCTTTAAAGAAGATATTTTTAATGTAAAAATTACAGATTTGCCATCCCAGTTAATCATATATAAATCACCTCACAGAACACAACAGTAGGGTAAGAATTTGATGAAACTCTGTGCCTTTATTTCCACCGCTATAATTTATGTATAATACAACTGTTCTCTGGAGAAATCAGGGTTAAAAAAAAAGGGGGGGATACAAGATTAGGCAACATGAAACCTTTTCTCAACCTCAAACCTTGCAATTCCAAATCTCATTAAAACTATAATATCACGCACAGTAATTGTGGCCATTCACAAAACAGGATAGAGAGATGTCCGCCAACAGACTTAAGGCAATGAGAAAGAATAAGATACACAAGCTTTGGCATTGAGATGTGATGTACCGAAGAAAAGTGCCGAAACTTGAAAGGTTGAGACCGTTCGAAACATTGAAAAGGAAGAAAAGCCTAAGATGTATAATTCACAATCTTATCAAACCCCTTTGTGGGGATACTTGGAAACAAGTATTTTATATGACGAGTCACTTAATGAAACTTAACACCTTCTTAGGTGCAAACACGGTATTTTGATTAATGGAAGGAGACTTTTCTCTTAGCCTCCCCCCCCATAAAGTATACCAAGGAAGAATATATATTGAAATGATGAGTCGTCGTACTCAACTGTAAATTGAGACATCTATTAATAGAAGGTAATCTCTATAAACGTAGATGAAACTGAGCATTGTATAAATAGTGACATATAGAACATATAGAAGCTGTGAAAAGGAATATATTCTCTGTTGCAAAGACACAAATATAATAACTAAAGTCCCTTAGACTATGCACATATACAGAGAGAATATGAATTAATACACAGGGACGCTACTGAATCAGCAATGGATTTATTCATAAACCTAAATAGGAGATAGTAAATGTTTGGCCGCAAGGGAAATGCCAGAGCCACAAGGTAAGGCTCCTTGCTCTAATCTGGAGATAGCGCCTCCAAGAAGAGAGGCAATAAGGCCCTGTTGCCGAAGACTGACAATAACATGGGAAAGATGTAGTTGAGACCACATTTGCAAGTGTACAGATGGCCTCTGGAAATTGCCGACTGGAGTGTTATAAAAAGGACACTAAATCCTAAGAATAAAGTGCAAGATACGGGGTCTTCCCTGATTCATGCAGCAAGACTCCAACCGTCAGCACCAGCTACATGCTCTCCCTGCTCTGGTTATAATCTCAGTGGCAGCAGAGGCAGCCATATCGATCTGTAATATATCCCAAAATTTCCTAATTGGCTATTGGCTCTCTCCTTGGAGGAATATTTGACTCTCATGGGTACAACAAGGCTTAACGCATCCTAGCTACAGGTTAGGTAGATGTTATAGAAAGCCACAGTAAAGACCTTGTCATATTTTAAAAGGAAAAAATGTAATTCATGGATTACCATTATCAAATCCAAACATATGTGTCTATATCAAAATAACCCTAACCATAACTATTAGTGCTGTGTAAATACCTATAATATCTAATCCGGGGCACAGGTGGACGAGAAGCAAAACAGTCTACTTTCTCTCGAGCTGTCGTTTTGGACTCTGGTCAATTCTGGCTGTTTCCTTTCATGGGCTGACAGTTTGTCTAGGAATAACCTTTCAATCCTACTAATGAAGCATGAGCAATTAGATATATGGGTATTTAAACAGTACTAACTGTTATGGTAGATTTCTGTTCTAGTTCATCTTCCATTGCTGTGACAAAACACTCTGACCAACACCAACTTGGGGAGGAAAGGGTTTATTCAGCTTACATCTCCTGGGTCACAGTTCATCACTTAGGGAGGCCAAGGCAGGAATTCAGGGCAGGAGCCTGGAGGCAGGAGCTGAAGTACAGACCATGGAAGAATGCTGTTCACTGGCTTGCTTCCCTTGCCCATGCTCAGCCTGCCCTCTTATACCATAAACAACCATGTGCCCAGGATGGCACCACCCATAGTGGGCTGGACCCTCCCACATTGCTCAACAATCAAGATAATACTCCACAGACGTGTCCAATGGAGCCAATTCCCCAGTTGAGGCTCCCTCAACCCAGGTGTGTCAAGTTGACACTAAAGCTATCCAGCACAGTTACTTTGGAATAGACACAGATGTTTGGATGGTAATGTTAATCCATGAATTACGTTTTTTCTGAAAATATGACAGGGTCTTACTGTGGCTTATAACATCTCCTAACCGCTAGAGGATGTAAGCTTGTGGCATCAGCCATGGGTTATTCCTCCAAAGAGAGAGCTAATAGCCAATTAGATTTGAGATATACAGGCATATATCTGCCACTGCTGCACAGTATTTCCAGGCAGGTGAGTTGTAGCTGGTGCTGACGGAGGAGTCTTGCTTGACTCAAGGAGACCTATATCTGCTTTATTGGTTTAGTGGCCTTTGGTAACACTCTCTGGTATTCCAGAGACCAACTGTACACTTGCAAATGTGGTCTCAATACATCTTTCCCATGCTTACATCAGATCTTCCACAGCAGGACCTTATTGCCTCTCTTCTTTCAGGTATCCCAGTTTACAGGCAAGAAGCCTTTACATTTGGGGGGGGGGCTTGGATCCCCTGGCCAACATCTCCTTGGTAGAATAATCCATTGCTGATATCAGAGCTCTCCTGTATTAATATATTTTGCTTAAGTGCATAGCTTAAGGAGACTGTTTGCATGGTTCTTGTGCATGTTGACACCCTGATGTAGGATCATGTGAACCATCCTGGAAGTTTGTATGATTCTATTTGTATATGGACATGTATCTCCTCCCTCATTCTTACCATATTTTGCCCCTCTTCCAAAATGGTACCTGGACCCTGGGATAGGAGTGCTCTCTGAGGATGGACACTTTGGACACTTTGCAGACGCCTAATCCCCATGGTTTGGTCATTTGTACCCTTGTGTGTTCCTGGCTCTCTGTTGCATGAGGGAGTTTCATTAGTGAGAGTTTGAGATTCATTAGTGTCTTCTTTATCTCTTGTTCTGTTTTGTGTGAGCCTTAATTTTAAGGGTTGCATTGTAGATCTGTTGCTTAGGATTGGGAAATTCATGAACAATATTTGTGTGTGACCCATTGTGGTACTCTGTAATAATCTCCATCTTGTGCAAAAGAAGCTTCTTTGAAGAATGGTAACTAGTATACTTAACTGTAAATATGAGGCTACATAATTTGCACTTGCTAAGAACTTACATTGTTCCAGGAATGTTGCAGTCTTTGGGTGTTCTCTAAGGTCTATGGTCTCTCTACCCATGTGTATAGCTAAAGGCTACATAGTAATAAAATTTCCAGACAGGAGAATACTTCCCATTGAGTTGCTGGCCATAGTAGTCCAAGAGAGGATTGCCACAGCCCTTGATTGCTTCCTTGAACTTACTTCAAAGGTCAGATTTGGAGCAATTGACATGAGGCCATCTCCCTGAAGGCTAGCTCTCACAGTTTTGGAGAGCAATATGCAACTTGCTAAGAGAGAACATTAATCTATGTTCTAACGATTTAAGACCAAACAACTGCATCAGGGACTAGCATAGCATATCACATTGGTGCCATAGTGGCACTTTTATCCTGGGGACAATCAATGGATCCCTAGTTGGACTTAAAACCCACTCAAAGGGAGGAAACTCATGTGTGGTACTGTAAACATATCTACATTTTTGGCCTTTTATAGTTCTGATTCTGCCAAATTTAACATGGCTCAAAAGAGATTTATGTTAGAAAAATATTTTACAATGCTTTTGTTGATGCTTTATGTATTTCAGACATAATTTCTTAGTTCAGTTTAGAAATATTCACCTTTCCCTTCCCCCCACCCTAACCCAGATCATGCACTCTGCCATGGTCTATCCTGCATCTTTCTCTCAGTCATTTTTTAATGCTTAGGAATTCACATTTTCCTCCTTTAATTTTATATTAATCTAAAATATGAATACATACTTTCCAATCATATATAGTAATTACAGAGTCTGAAAGTTAATTGGTGGATCTATTCTAGAGCCCATTAGGAGATTTACATTATAACAACATAGTTGCTTCAGATAAACAGAAATATAACGATAACATTGTTCAGCTTGCCTTTCATCTGGGGATTTGGTGTTAGCATCCACATAATTGTAGTGGGAGAACATTCACCACTTGTTTTTTTCTGGGACTGCGTATAACTGCTTAGTCATAAATGCTTGGAGTTCCGTATCCATTTACCTGACAGAGTTCATGATTGCTGTAACTTGGTGGGATTATCAATTCTCCAGCACCATTTTGCTTGAAATGTATCCCCTCCAGTTGAGGTTTTTGTTTTTGTTTTTTTTTTGTTTTTTTTTTTTTTTTTTTTTGTCCCTTTGTCCTAAATATGAGGTGGCTGATATTGTATGAGCTCTAGTTTGTATCTTCAATTTTGATCCATTGGGCATTGGGCCTGCTTTTGTGCCAGTACCAGACTGTCTTGATGACTATGGCCCTGTAATATAGCTTGAACTCTGGTGGAACAATCTGCCCTGCATTGCATTTTTCACTCAGGGTTGATTTAGCTATTTAGGGTATTTTGTTTTCCCATATGAATTTAAGGATCTTTTCCAAATCTGTGAAGAACCTCATGGGAATTTGATTGGGATTGCGTTGAATCTGTATATCAATTTGGGTAAAATAGGCATTTTTACTCTATTAATTTTTCCAATCTATGAGCATGGGGATCTTTCCATATTGTGATGTCATTTTCAATCTCCTTCTTACGGGGTTTAAAATTTTTGTTGTAGAGATCATTGGTATCTTTGGTTAAGTTTGTTCCCAGGCATTTTATTAATTTGATGCTATTGTGAGTGGGAAGGTCTTCTTATATTCCTTCTCCACTTGTTTATTGTTGGTGTAAAAAAGGCTACTGATTGTTCCAGGTTAATTTTGCACCCCACCACTTACTGAAACTCTTAATAATTTCTAGAAATTTTCTAGTGGAGTTTTTACCATCCCTTGGGTAAACTATCATATCATCTACAAAAAGGGATAGCTTAAGCTCTTTTATGATTAGTACTCCTTTAATTTCCTCCTCTTGTCTTATTGCCCTAGCAAACATTTCAAGGACTATGTTGAAGAGGAGTGGCAATAGGGGACAGCCTTGTTAGTTCCTGCCTTTAAGCAGAATTTTTCTAATTTCTACATTTAGGATGATGTTGGCTGTGGGTTTGTTGTATATGGCTTTGATTAGATTTAGAAATGTTCCCTTCAGCCTAATTTCCTTTAGAAATTTAAACATTAAGGGATGCTGGATCTTGAGATGATTGTGTGATTTTGTCTTTCAGTCAATTTATGTGTTTTATGATATTTATTGATTTATGAATGTTGAAACACCCCTGCATCTCTGCTATGAATCCAACTTGATCATGATGGATGATATTTTTGATGTGGGTCTGCATGGGATTTGCCATTATTTTGTTGAGAATTTTTGCATCTGTTTTTGTTAAAGAGATGGGTCTATAGTTTTCTTTTCTGGTTGTATCTTTGCATGATTTTGGTATTACAGTGATGCTGGCTTCATAGAAGGAGTTTGGGATATTTCCCTATGTATCCTTCTGAACAGTTTGAGTAGTAAAGGTTGTAAAACCTCTTTACGTGTCTTATAGAACTCTGCCGTGAAATGAATTGGGCCTGGGCTTTTTTAGTTGAGAGGTTTTTTTGTTTGTTTGTTTGTTTTAATTATGTCTTCAGTTTCCTCAAATGTTATGGGTCTGTTTAAACTGTCTACCTCTTCTTGGTTAAGGTTTGTTGGTTCCCAGGATTTCAGAAATTCATCCATTTCTCTTAGGTTTCCAAACTTAGTAGAGTATAAATTTTTGAAATATTCTCATATGATTGTCTGGATATTTTCTTTATCTGTGTGATGTTTCCCTTTTCATCACTAATACTATTCATTTGGAGTTGCTCTTTCTTTTGGTTAACTGGGCTAGAGATCTGTCTATCTTGTTTATCCTTTCAAAGAACTAGCTTTTGGATTCATTGATTTTTGTATTGTTTACTTTGTTTCTCGTTCATTGATTTCTGCTCTGATTTTTGTTGTTTATTCCTGTCTGTTGGGTTTAGGGTTCATTTGTTGTTGTCTCGCAAGTGTTTTTAGCTGCAGTGTTAGATCATTTATTTGTTCCCTTTCTGTTTTATTTTTTTTCCCTATTGTACTTAGGGCTATACATTTCCCTCTCAAACTGCCTTGAAAGTATCCCACAAGTTTTGGTGGGTTGTATTGTCTTTTTCATTCAATTCCATGAATATTTTTATTGCACACGTATTTCTTCCTAGACTCATTCATTATTCAGGATGGTGTTGTTTAGTCTCTATGTGTTCTTGTAGCTAGTTGGGCTTATTCTGGTGTTCATATTGAGCTTTATTGCACCGTGGTCTGATAGAATGCATGGAATAAATTCAATCCTTTTGTATTTGTTGAGATATTTTTGTGTCCCAATATGTGGCTGATTTTGAAGAATGTTTCTTGAGGTGCTGAGTAGAAAGTATATTCTCTGGTGTTTGGGTGGAATATCCTGTTGATGTCTGTGAGGTCCATTTGGTGTATTGTATTGTTCAGTTCTGATGTCTCTCTGTTTATTTTTTTGTCCAGTTGATCTATCCAAGAAGCTCAGCAGGGTGTTGAAGTCTCCCATTATTAGTCTGTCAGGATTAATCTGTGTCTTGACGTCCTGCAGAATAGTGTTTGTATAGTTAGGTGCACCAGAGTTTGGTCCATAGACATTTAGGTTTGTGAAATCTTCATAGTTATTTGTTCCTTTGACAAGGATGCAATGGCCCTCTTTGTCTCTTCTGATTAGTTTTACTTTGAGATCTTTTTGTCTGATATTAGAATAACCACTCTGACTTATTTCTTGGTACCATAGGCTTAGAATACTTTTTTCCATCCTTTCACACTAAGGTGGTGTATGATTTGAGGGTAAGTTGGGTTTCCTGCAGACAGCATATAGAAGGATTCTCTTTCCTAATCCATTCTCCCAGTCTATGTCTTTTGACTGGGGAGTTTAGACCATTAGTATTTAAAGTTATTAATGAGAGATGTGTTTTTCTTCCTTTCACCTTATTTTTTTAATTAATTAATTAATTAATTTATTTATTTATTTATTTTTATGTGTATGAGTGTACTGTCTGCATGTAGGTTGGTACACTCATGTCGTGTAGTGCCACAGAGGTCAGAAGAGGGCATGGGATTCCCCTGGAACTGGAGTTAAAGATGGTTCTTAGAGGCCATGTGGGTGCTGGGACTCGAACCTGGGTCTTCTGCAAGAGCTCTTGGCACTCTTAACTGCTGAGCCATCTCTTCAGCCCCTCACCCCATTTTTTTGTTTTCATTCTTGGTCTAAGTTTGTATTTACTCTGTCATGCTTTTGTTGATATCTCTCTTTAATTGCTTAGGGATATTTGCTCCTTTCCTCTGTTCTTTGGATTGCTTTGAGGATTTTCTGGTGTTGGTTTCTTAGACATGTATTCTTTCATCTTGTTCATGTTGTGAAAGATTTTTCCTTCTCCTTCAACTATAAGTGATATTTTTGCTGGATATATTACTGTCAGTTGGCATCTAATGTCACGTGGCACAGGGAATACATTGGTCCACCTTCTTCTAGCTTTCATTGTTTGGGCTGAGAAGTCAGCTATGATTCTGATGGGTTTCCCCTTATATGTAACTTGTTGTTTTTCTCTTGCACCTTTCAGTATTTTGTCTTTGTTTTGAGCATCTAGTGTTTAAACAATTATATGGCATGGGGAGTTTCTTTTCTGGCCCTGTCTATTTGGTGTTCTATGTGCTTCTTGTATTTGTAAGGGATTGTCTTTTTTTCATTTTGGGGAGATTTTCTTCTATTATCCTATCGAAGATCTGGTCAATAGTGTTGTTTTGGGATTCTTCTCCTTCATCTACCAGTATGATGTGGAAGTTTGGTGTTTTCATAGTTTCCCATATTTCCTGGTTATTCCACTCTTGTGTTTGTTTTTTTTTTTTTTTTTCAGAATCTTTACTTGAGCTTTCTAGTAGATTTGTATTATTCTGCAGGTCTGATATTCTTTTTCTGCCACTTCCATTCTGCTTCTGAAGCCTTGTCCCATCCTTGCCTGGTGATTGGATGAATGTTCAATATCCTTTTTCATTTAATCCTGATTTCTTTAGATTTTCCACTTCCCTCTTAAGCCTGTCATTCTCATCTTGTAGCTCCTTGGTTTGTTGGTCATTTTCTTTTTCATTTCAGCCTGGGATCTTTTCAGCATTTCCACGTCCTTCTGGAGTTTGTCCTTTTCTCCCTTTAGTTCTTTCCAACATTTGTCATTATCTCCCCCTAGGTCCTTCTTGAGTTTTTCAATCTCTCCCCGTATTTCATTACACCATTTGTCATTATCTCCCTCTAGGTCCTTCTAAAGTTTTTCATTCTCTTCCCTTAGTTCTCTAATTTCTTTGAATATGTCTACAGTTGTTCCTCTAAGGTGCATGTCTTGGCTTGTTTCCTCAGAGATCCTGTTATAGGGATCTTCTGTAGGGTTGGTAGATTACAGTGAGGATTTATTATGAGCTTTTCCCATGTTGTTTTTTCTTTGTGTCTTTGGCATGTGGATTTGACTGTTTATTTGTTTCTTTGGATTCCGGCATTGGCTCACCTCAACGTTGGCTGCACAGACTATAATCACCACTTCTGTGCCTTTAGGTCCTCTGAACCACAGCTCCACTAGGTTGATGGGGGGGGGGGTCGGGGGATGGGGGGATTGTATTGCTACTTTGGCCCAAATGCTCATAGGCTGCCAAGGGTCAAGGCAGTTCCACCTTGCCTCACTGGCACCTCACTTACTCAGTGCTCCTGTCTGCAGCCTAAACTTCTGGGGGTGGATGTAGAGGCCCAGAAGAGTCAATGCAGTTCCACCTTACCTTCCTGGCACCTTACTAAGTCTGTGCACCTGTCTGCAGCCCAAGCTGGGACTTCCAGGGGTGGGTGTTGAGCCCCGCAAGAATCAAGGTAGTTCTGCCTTGTCTCACCAGAAAAATATTTTTTAACAAAATATTTGGAAGGAAATAATTGCAAAAATTAAGTTACTGAGTTAAAATGAAAAAGAATGCCATTAAATAAATTAAAATTTTATTTTTATATTAAATCAAATATATTTTAAAATATCATTGTTAAAATATATGCATGTTCCATTTGTTCTTGATATATAATAGATTCTGCTGATCTGTGAAAATTGGGGACTTAGGCTACTTGACATTATAACATTTACAAAAAATAGTCTTATTTCAAAGTAAATCATAATATCAACTGCATGCTATGCTAGGTTACTACCTGGAAGAAAAGGAAGCAGGGCTCTATTGCATATGCATAAAAACTTCAAAATACTTCCAAAGCAAAAACATTCTATTTCTGTTCACATTTTAATTAGAGAAATACCTGTATTATTATTACAATTGCATCTTTAATAAATAATTCAGAAAAACTATGTTAATCAAGAATAATCAAAAATTGCTGTGACCTACAATTATTCCTATTTTGTGTCTTTATTCTATTTTTCTCCTGCACAGCTAAAACAATATTTGCAAAACAATAATCAGTATTTACAATTCCTCTAGAAACTTCTTTTCAATGAGCACCTGCTCTGCTCAGAACAATTCTGTGCAGCCAATTGTGGACATAATAATCTGTATTTTGTTCATGTGTTTGGCCTCCCCATTTAACAGCCTCCCCTTTAACATGCTCAGTGCCTTCAAACTGTGCATTAGCTATCCTGGCTCCCTGCCTATCCATCCTTTGCTTGTAATTAGCCTTATATACCACAAGACCTCAGCACACTTGCTATCCACTCCACCTGAAACACTCTTCTAAAGGCTATCACAGGTCTAGGTTTTTCTTATCTTTAACACCTCAGTTCAAATGGAATTATATAATGTAAATAAAATTGCTATTCCTTGACATATTTGCTATACAATGTTTTCTTTGTGTTTCTGTTGCCCTGGCATGTGTTACAAGGACGTGAAGTTTTGTTGATAAAGTTTTCTCAGTTCCAGGGTAGGCTGGTCTTCAGTTGTGTTTGAGCAGTGGAAGGTATTTACAGGGTTAGAAGGCATGGAAAGAGGTATTGCTTGTAGTACTCCTCGTAGTGTATGTGCTTGCTCTGGCCACAAACACTTTGATACAGCATCGAGGATTTTGTTAATTCCCAGGGGCTCTGATTCTTATGCTTAACAGCAAAAGTCCCCTGCTCTGTTCTTCCATAAATACAATTTGCTAACTTAAATCTAACCAAGTGCCATTATGCTGTACTTTAATTGTTCAACTTTGAAGGTTGTTAGCTCCTCTCATAGGGATAATTTCTGAAATACTTAACCATTGATGACTACTCCCTTCCTAAAGCAAAAAGAGGTATATTGGGTTTTCACTGACAGCTTTGCAATTATCTGAAGACCATAGTCGTGTAATAAATCTACAATGTTCCAGTTGAAGTAGTTCATTTCCTTAAAAAAAAGTTCTTCACAAATTTTACCGAAAGTCACTTCTAGTACATGTGCATGTGGTCAAAACTAACTTGCCTCTTGCTCATTTAATCAAATTCTGATTAGAGCTAACAAAATGATGTATAAATCCACAATGTATTCAGAAAATAAAAACTCAGAAGTAAATTATACACATAGTTGAATAAATGAATAAATACAAATAAATATTATTCACACAATTATAGTTTTAGGAATTTATCTGAATCTGTTGAATTGCTCAGTTGCAGTCTCAAAAGAAGAAATAGAAATGGCTAATACGGTTTAATAATTTAAACAGTGGTCAGTATCATTAATGATTAGGAAAATGAAACTTAAAGCTATTTGTATATTCCATTTCACTTCAGTTAAAATGGCTATCACTTAAAAAGAAAATCAAATTACAGCAAATGCTGATGACAATGTGTGGAAAGAATATTTGTTCTCTGTTGTTGTAAGTACAAATTGTTTCAAGCACTATTGAAATCATTGTGGAGGTTCCTCAAAAACTAGATACAGAACTTCTATATGATACAACTGGACATACTCCCAAAAGACTTTACTTTCTACTAATGAAATTCTTACTCACCCATGTTCATTTCTGCCCTACAAACAATAGCTAAGAAGTGAAAACTTGCTAGATAACTATCAACTGATGTATGGATAATGAAAATGTGGTAATAAACATAGTGAACTTTATTCAGTTACAAAGAAAATGGAAATTATAACAATTAGAAGAATTGGAAAATTTACACTGAATGAAGTAACTCATTTTCAGACAAACTCTGGATACTCTTTTGCAACTGTATATCCTACTTTCTGATCTCTAGATATACAAGTTTCCTTAAACCACAAACAAAACCTGAGAGCCAGAAAGAGGTCATTAGGAAGAGGCCATAGGCAATGTGGGTAAGTAGAAGATAGGTGGTATGAAAGTAGACCCTCAGTAGTTAAGAGGACTGACTGTTCTGTATGGGGACCTAGGCTTGATCCCAGTACCCTCATAGTGGCTAACCTCCATTTGTAACTCCAATTCAAGGAGACGCAGTGCCATCTTCTGAAATCCAGTGTCATATTGCACAACATGGGTACAATACATCACTTACATATATGCAGGAAATAATCCTCATCTGCATAAAAATAATAATAAATATAATTTAAAAAATGAAAGTAGAGAAGGGGAACACCAAGGCTATAAATGTTAAGAAAGGGATGGGGCTAAAGGTTGAGACCTCGAGAAAGAAGAGTTAGCCAAACTGATATCTCATTTAAAAGGCCAGGTGGAAATCTATCATTTCTTAAGCCAATTTATAAATATAAGGTAAAAAGTAAGAGTTGGACAGGAACTAGCCTGCTTATCTGGGTAATGCTGTTCTTTGAAGCGAGAGATTTTACACAAAACCCCCAGTATTCATCAAGGATGCCTCCAGAGATCCCCAAATAAGTACACTTTTTAACACTCCTCTGGCTTTTCTACTGGAACTAGTTGATAAGAGTCAATTGATGAAGACAAATGCAGCATACAGAGAAATCAAACTATACCTGAGGTCAAAGCATCCTCCCTACTATTTATTTTCATAATGTCCAAAGTTTATTTTCATAGGCAGGCTGCTGGAGGAGGAAAAGGGTCCACATTCTTACATGCTGGGAACTCAAGAATTCTACCAACCACAGTACCAACCCACCAGGCAGCATAGATTTATTATCCTCACATGTGTACTGAGAAGACCACCAGGCTTCATAGGACAGTTCCATACCTCTGCTCTAAGATGACCATGGTTCAACTCAGTGGATAAAAAATAAAAGACATAGCAATGAGTAAGAGACTTGTAGGGAGAAGTTGACAGGGATGAATGGGGCTGAGAAAACTTTAAAATGAAAATGCAGATGTCAATGCTGAACCTTTAATCATTTGTTTGGATTGAGAGGCTGGAGAGATGTCTCAGCAATTAATAACACTGGCTAGTCTTACCGAAGTCCTGGGTTTGAATCTCAGCACCCACATGGTGGCTCACAACCACCTGTAATTCCAGGAGATCCAATACCCTCTTCTGACCTCCATGGGCATTGCACAACATGGGTGCACCTACATACATGCAGACATAACACTCATAAAAATAAAATAAATATAAAAATAGTTTAATGATTTTATTTTGATTTTTCACTCCATGCTCTGTTCATAATTGGGCATTGAGACATCTGCACTGTAGTTAAGCCCTCTGAGTAAATAGAAAACTATTCCTTAACATTTACTTTTCTTTCCAAATTCCACTTTACATTCATTATTTTTTCTTTCTATTGTTTTGCATAGGCAGTCTCTGTGTCTGTCTTAAAATGAGTCTAAGTGTTACTTCTGAAACAGTTTTGTTCTAGACAGGCATCTTTAACATCTTAACATCTCCAGCATTCAGAGAGTTTGGTTTTATATATTTTGAAGAAATTTTCCTTTTTATCTGATTCCCTTACATTTTGCTTTCTTATCATTTCAAAAGCTGAAAGGTCATCAGTGACTGCTGACCTCCACTCCTTCTGTCATTCACTTTCACGTAGGAGGTTCTATGCCTTCCACATTTTAATTAATTTCTTGATGTCATTAAACTTCTTAAATGCCTGGACTCAAAATTAAAGTGACACAGAAATTCAGGTGTCATGATTAAAAATTGTCTGTTAATGCTACTTAAGTTGTCTATATTTCAGTGAAAAATATACAAAATACACACACACACACACACACACACATACACATACACACACTAAAACATGTGGTTCTCTGTTCAATATGGTCCCATATGTATTTTCCAGAGAAATGAGTAAATAATTTAAATCTTATCATATAAAAAAAAGTAACAGATTTTAAGTAAAACAAATGTGGACGACAACAATTTATATTTCCAATTAAGTAAGGTGCAATACCATTTTTATCAGAACCTTTAAAGCAATATTGTTTAATATACACATATTTACTTTTACTAAGTCCTAAAACACCATGTAACCTGTAGACAGATTTTGGGCAAAATTGGATATTTGTTGGACTCACATTGATTAAATATACATTAATTGAATATAGACCCGTGTGCCTCTCCTGACCCTCCCACCTCTCCCAATTCACCATTTCAGTCAGTTTTCTGATGCAGTCTTTCTGTTGTTGTTCTTTTAATATGCATCCCTCTCCACAAGAAATATTTACAACTGGGTTATTGGTGCTAGCATCCACAGATGAGGGATGCCATTCATCGTTTGTTTTTCTGGGACTGTGTTACTTCACTTAATATAATATCTTCTAGCTCCATCCATTTACCTGCAAAGTTCATGATGTTGTCTTTCTTTACCACTGCATAGAACTCCATTGTGTACATGTACCACATTTTCTCTAGCCACTCTTCAATTGAGGGGCATTTAGGTTGGTTCCAGCTTTTTGCCACTGTGAACAGAGCTGCAATAAATATAGCTGTGCATGTATTTCTGCAGTAAGATGAGTCTTGTGGGTATATACCCAGGAGTGGTATGACTGGGTCAAATGGCAAGCTCATGTTGAGTCTTCCAAGGGTTCTCGACCCTGCTTTCCATAGTGGCTGTACAAGTTTACATTCCCACAAGCAATGGATGAGTGTTGGCACATACAAATGTTCTCTATAATTTTTCTGTTGTACAGTATCATCTTGTAGCATTCTCTTTTACCTGTAGGATGATTTAACTTAAGAAATTGTTTGTTTCCCAAGTTAACAACATACAGTTACCCAAAACAGCTTCAGTGAATTTCATGAAATCTACGCCTTGATTCCTGTCTATAGGAATGTGTACTACAACTGCCTTTTTGAGACTCATGGGTCAAAAGACAAAAACCTAAAATAAAAAGGGGGAACACAGATATATATGAAAACTTTTTGTCAAAAGCTTTGCAATTCAAATCTTAAAACTAACTACGGGAAAAGACTTGTACATTCCCACAGGTCAAAACGTCACCAACTTAATGGCTGAGAAAGAAAAGACACAGCTTTGCATTGTGTAGGTTGTACCAAGAAGTGCCAGCAGAAAGGTTGGCCCATCTGAACATTGAAAGGAAGAAAAGCCTCAGACTGCTACAGGCATCAAACCCCTCTGTGGATCCTACTTGTAACAACTATTTATAATGAGTCCTAATGAAACTTACCTTCTCAGTGCCACAAAGTTTTAACATGAGAGATTTTCTTACCTCTCCTTTATAGAACAAGGAGAAATATGATGATGACGAGGTCATCCTCTAACTGTAAATTGGAGCCAACTATTATAGAGGTAGTAATCTCTTATAAAACTGGTAAAACTGCCTTCTTTAATTGACTAATAGACATAAGAACTGTGAAAAGGATTATTCTCTATTCAGAACCAAATATAATACTAAAGTCTCCTTTAGCTGTGCACTTAAGCAAAATATATTACTACAGGAGAGCTCTGATATCAGCAATGGATTATTCTACCAAAGAGATGTTGGCCAGGGGATCCAAGCACCTCCCCCAAATGTAAAGGCTTCTTGCCTGTAAACTGGGATACCTGAAAGAAGAGAGGCAATAAGGCCCTGCTGTCAAAGACCTGATGTAAGCATGGGAAAGATGTTGGTCTCTGGAACACCAGAGAGTGTTACCAAAGGCCACTAAACCAGTAAAGCAAATATAGGTCTCCTTGAGTCAAGCAAGACTCCTCCATCAGCACCAGCTACACCTCACCTGCCTGGAAATACTGTGCAGCAGTGGCAGCCATATGCCTCTATATCCCAAATATAATTGGCTATTAGCTCTCTCCTTGGAGGAAAAACCCATGGCTGATGCCACAAGCTTACATCATCTAGTGGTAAGGAGATATTATAAGCCACAGTTAGACCCTGCCATATTTTACAGAAAAAAATGTAATTTGTGGATTAACATACCATCCAAATATCTGTGTCTATACCAAAGTAACCTACCATAATAACTAGTACTGTTTAAATACCTATATGTCTAATTGCCTGTGCTTCATTAGTAGGATTGAAAGGTTATGCCTGGACAAACTGTCAGCCCATGAAAGGAAACAGCCAGAATTGACCAGAGTCCAAAACGACAGCTCCAGAGAAAGTAGACTGTTTTGCTTCTCATCCACCCATGCCCCTTTTCTAAGCCTACTGAACAATCTGCGGAAGAGGGGGCATGGTAGAATGTAAGGGCCACGATTGGGATGAATGGTGAAACTACAATATAGACTGGACACTTATTTGATCAATTTGAGTGAACATACAAGCCCCCCAGCTGAATGGTGGGACTTTTGGGCTGTGTGGGTTTGGGCACAACTGCTTGCAAATTGGTTTTACATGAAGGATGTTTGTACTCATAAATTATTGCTTATTGTTAAAAATGAAAAATAAATAAATAAATAAATAAATAAATAAGCAAAAAAATAGTAGTATCAAAGGCCTAGGGATTTGATTCTAGAATCCTTCAAGAGCAGCTAATGCATTTTCCTTCTCTTCCTCTTCTGCAGTATAAACAGAGACTCATACTTCTTGGTTGAATATTTTTTAAAGCTTTCCCATTCACTGGGCATGGTAGTACATACCTTTAGTCTCAGAACTCCAGAGGCAGAGGTAGTTAGGTTTCTGTGCATTTGAGGATAACTTGGTCTACAGAGCAAGTTTCTGTGTAGCTTGGGTTACAGGGAGACCCTGTCTCAACAACAACAACAAATGAGAAGGTCTTAGGTTCAAATATTTTAAAATTTTCAAAAGTTTTTAAAACTCCTAGAATAAAGGATTAGGTAAGACAGAGAATAGCTTGGTTACAGCCCATTAATTCCAGTATGGATTCCAAAAACTATTATTATTTATTTCTCATAGAACCACACATTGAGTGGGTATAGACATAACTTTTTAAGTGTGATCATATATAAGTACTTGTACTTGAGTATCACTCATGGATACTTTGTCAGCAACATGAAGGTAATGATAAGAATCACAAAATGGTGTTTCTTGTTATTCAAAGAGATTGGATTCCATTACAGAACAAATATTTATTACATATAGTGGCTGCCCACAGCACAAATGATCTACAGAGAATTAAACAAGTTGAGACAGAATATTCTGGAATTAGGCATACAGAAAGAGCTAATCTATGTCCATTGGGACTTCTTTGAAGAAACCTCATAGGTTGGGTCATTCATAAACTTTAGAATTTATTAATAACCTTTCCAAAACCTAGAACTCCCAATATCAAGGTCGTTGTCATTGAACATGGTTGCCTATTAGAACTTGACAGTAAGATCCCATTGCTGGGTCTTCTACATCATACATAACTGTGTTACAGAACGAATCAGGAAAAATTAAGCTGGTCATTCACGCAAGGCTTCATTTCTACTGGCTAGCCTTCATATCACTAAGAGGCACTATATATGCTACTGAAAGAGAAAGGTGATCACCCACCATCCTGAGTTGTGAACCCTGTGTATAACAAGTGGCTTGGCAGAATATGCCCACTGGTGCAATTGTGGCACAAATATAGGAGTAACCAAACACCTTCTACTTGGAATTAAGGTTAACTTCAGGAGTTCTTACCTGATATTGCTATCAGGACCAAGAACTTTTACCTAGACAGGTTACAAGCAACAGGGAAGTTGATTATTTCTATAATGGGACAAAATTAGGGACGGTATTCATTTAGTCATAGTCTCACATAATTAACATAATTATGTATGCAATATGATACCATAGTAATATTAATCAATATACAAACTTTTTAAATTTTTAATTATTTTTATTTTTTATTTCTTTTTTTAAAATTTATTTATCTGTTTTTTTATCAAATCTAGACCCGTGTCCCTCCCCATTCCCCCACCCCACCAGAGCTCATGCATCCTGCCAAACATGCTTTTCTTCTCTTTCTCAGTCTTTCTCAATATTCTCCATGTGGAAGTTGACTGTTTTGAGCAGAAGTCACTGTTTCAGTCAGTTCTTTGACGCAGTCCTTTCTGTTGTTGTTGTTGTTGTTGTTGTTGTTGTTGTTCTTGTTTCCAATATGCATCATTCCCAACTGCTTTGGACAAAAGTTCAAGGGGCTGGGCACAAGAAATACTTACAACTAGGCAATTGGCACTAGCATCCACAGATGAGGGATACCATTTGTCTTTGTTTTTTCTGGGACTGTGTTACTTCACTCAGCATGATGTCCTCTAGCTCCAGCCATTTTCCTGCAAAGATCATGATGTCATCTTTCTTTACTGCTGCATAGAACTCCATTGTGTAGACGTACCACATTTTCTCTATCCACTCATCAGTTAAGGGGCGTTTGGGTTGGTTCCAGCTCCTTGCTATTGTGAAGAGAGCTGAAATAAACATGGCTGTGCATGTATCTGTGTGATGGGGTGAGTCTTGAGGGTACATGCCTAGGAGTGGTATGGCTGGGTCGGGTGGCAAGTTCATTCCAAGTCTTCCAAGAGTTCTCCTCACTGCCTTCCATAGGGGCTGCACGAGTTTACATTCCCACCAGCAGTGGATGAGTGTTCCCCTTTCCCCACAACCTCTCCAGTACTTGGTATCATTTGTTTTCTTGATCCTAGCCAGTCTTATTGGAGTAAGATGATATCTTAAAGTTGTTTGGATTTGCATTTCCTTAATGATTAGTGATGTTGAACACTTCTTAAGATGTTTCTCAGTGATCTCTAATTCCTCACTTGTGAAGTCTCTGTTCAGACTTTGCTCCATCTATTGAGTGGGTCATTTGTTTTCTTTCTTCTTTGTTTTTTGAGTAGTTTATATATTCTGGAAATCAATGCTTTGTCAGATGTCTCTGCTGTGAAGGTTTCCTCCCACTCTGTGGGATTTCTCTTCACTTCCTTGATTGATTGTTTCTTTTGATGTACAGAAGCTTTTGAGTTTAATGAGGTCCCATTTGTCAACTGTGGACCTTAATTCTTGCACACATGCTGTCTGATTTAGGAAGTCTTTTCCTATGCCTATGTCTTGTAGTCTGCTTCCAACTTTTTCTTCTACCGCCTTCAGAGTTTTGGGTTTCAGGTTGAGGTCTTTGATCCATCTGGAGTTGACTTTGTACAGGGCAAGAGGTAGGGGTTTCATTTCATTCTTCTACAAGTGGTGACCCAGTTTCGCCAACACCACTTCCTGAAGATGCTGTCTTTTCTCCATTGTGTCTTCTTCGCCCCCTTGTCAAATAAGAGATGGTTGAAATTGTATGTGCTCAGATTTGGATCTTCAGTTTTGTTCCATTGGTCAACAGGTCTGTTTTTGTGCCAGTACCAGGCTGTTTTTATGACTATAGCCCTATAATATAGTTTGAAGTCTGGTATAGAGATCCCCCCTGTGTAGCTCTTTTATTCCACACTCAAGCGTTGTTTTTCGAGCTATTTTGGCGAAATCTTTTGGTATATTTTATCCAATATGAAAATTTAACAGCGTACTTAAGTATTTTTCACAAGACGGTAACTTAAATCTTGGGCGATATATATATGTGGGAATTCACAAGAAATTATTAAATCTATAAAAAAGAAGTTATAGGGTAGAAATAGACACTTTTTCTATATTAATTTTTTCAATCGATGAGCATGGGAGGATTTTTTACACACATCTATCTGATGGTCTATCAATATTCTATATTTCTATCATTCAAGGGTTCTAAAGTTTAATTGTTGTAGAGAATCAAATTGAGTGTCCTTTGGTTTATGCGTTTCTTCCAGGTATTTTCTTAAGGTTTCTTTGACTATTGTAGAAAGAGAACCCGATCATCCTTGAATTCCTTCCTCGATTGCTTGTTGTTGGCGGATGCCTACTGAATCTTCTTAGGCTTAAATATTTATGTCCTTGCATATGTTGCCTCAGAATGCTGTTAGTTCATGTTCTAGTAGATTTCTGGTAGGAGTTGTTTAAGCATAACTTAAGATACACAATCAGAAACCAAAAATAGAGGATAAGCTCTAACTTCCTCTTTTCCACACCAATAGTACTTTTAACAATCACCTATTCAATTTCCTCTATTCTTGCTCTTAGCAAGTGATCTTCCAGCATACATATATGAGAGCGAGTGGTTGACCACCAGCGGGCAGTAGCGCTGATAAGCTGAGGCTTGTACTACACCGCATATTAAAGCGCCGCTCATCACTTGTATATCTGTAGAACTTCACCTCAACTATTTCAGGATGAATATGTGCGACTGGATTTGTAGGTGGTACTATCACCTCGTATGAAAGATAGCAGCCTCTAAATCTGATGCTTACCCATTGTCAGTCACGAAGAGTGTCTAGCTAAAGTCGGCAATTCCACACTCAGCCAGCTAGAGTAAGCATTCGTATCCACGTGGTTGTAAGACTAGGGTTATAATAGATTCGAAATCACGAACAGGTTCTTTTTTCCACAACATCATTAGAGCATCGCCCAAGCTCTGCGCTACGCTCGGCATCATTCTTCTGTCTTTCAGTCCATCATTACTCACTGTTCATAGAACAATCATATTAACATCGAAAACTTTTAGATATTTACTGTAAATTCCAGTCAAAACTCCTAACTAGATAATCGAAATTCCTACATGAGTCATGATGGATGCGTACTCCTTACTTGATGATGGGCTACTCTGTATGCGGATATCACATATACTATTATAATAGATTATAGTGGCACAATAATTCTAGATTTATCTATGGTAGAGAGGAGATGTGGGTATACAATATAGACGACTCATTTTATAATGGCACTTTGATATCCTCTTGACTGTTTTGGAAATTAGGTAGACTTGCTCTGACTAATATCAGATGAAGAGAAATATTGGGAGAGCATAACCTACTGTATCACTCTGCTGACCTATCCTAAAACTTTGAGTGAAAAAACTACATCTTGAGATATAGTATTTGACTGATTTAGTAGGGAAATACTACTTTAAACAGATAGAATTCTGCATAGCAAACACTGTTGTAGAAGTGGCGACTGTGGTTATACGATTGAGGAGAGATATTTACAACTTAAATCGTATCATCATATACACGTTATCCTCATATCTGAATATAATATCGGCGGTCTGCTCTATCGCGCAAGGCATACGTCATTGATCTCTTCCTTACTTCGGAATGCCTGATTTATGAATGAAGTGGAATTCCAAGTCGTCTCCACAGACAAATCTGTACGGAATTCTGAGCCCTGAGCACGGACTAAAGAGTTCTGACTACAGGAATATAAGAACGATAATGCCTCCTATACATTTCATGTAATAATATGGTTTCTTTCAAACCGTGACGGCTAACTAATACTTGCAAGTATTAACCCAGTATGATTTTCGAACTAAGGATCTTTTTTCATTGATAGATGTTAGCTCGCACTCCTCCTCACCCTATATTAATGCATAGTCGCAATAAATCATAAACCTTATTTGACAGACGCTCACTGATCTCCTCTCATTCCTTTTTTGTTATGGGCTAGAGGCTGGCGTAGATACTCAATCTTGTTCAGTTTCATTTACAAAGAGAAATAACTATTAGCTTGGATTATCATTGAAAATTATATTTCTAGTTCATATATGGTTCTTTTTCATTATATGTTTATGTTTTCATTGTTGTCTGCTCTGATTTTTGTCATATGCGTCTCCCTCTTGTATGTATATGCTTTAGGTTCTATAAGATGTGTTGCACTTCACTTAAATTACTACAACGTTCGCTCTAAATTAGACTGCAACGCGCGTCATATAAGACCACCATTTCGATTTTATACTAATTCGTGAAACTCCATTTCCCTGTCTTGTCTATTAAGTCCTATCATTCACTGTACATTGCTGTCAAATAAGAATCGCACAATCATCGCTCACCAACCGAAGCTACGATATACTATTAATGAAGCCTCTCACAAACTGAATCAATAGATAGGTTCCAGGCGAGAAAATTCACGCAAAAGAATCCAAACTGGTGGCGATTGGAGCGACATGGGCGGCCTGGAAGCTAGGCACAGCTCGCACAGGACTCTAGAACTCTAATAACAAAATCCAATACACAACAATGAAGCACCATAGACAGCAACGAGAGAGACACCACTGGCAGACCCAGACGGCTTCAACATTAACACACACAATAAAGCCCTGCCTAACCAACTAAAACCAAGTCAACTGTCCCATACTAGCATGCCCGACACACCCATAGTCCCAAGACTCACAACAAACAGACATGACCACAACAACCCTGGAGACAACACATAGCACTCTGAAACTTAACGTCATCTAAACTGGAGCCAACCACCTCACACCCAACACACATTCTCACTCCCTGAAGCCCCCTCATAACGGACTACCTAGACCGACATCCAACACAAACTACATAAACATCCTGCCAAAATCACGCACCAAATTCCTAGCTCAAAACCCTTAAAACCAGCCCACGATCCAATATAAGTCCACTCCTCTATCCAGCAATTCTCAATTTCAATATAAACTCAAATAAATAAAAGCTCCAATACCGGTCAAAGTCATACACTTCCTAAAAGAAAGACTCAGGCCAATATCACACTACATCAGTACAGACCGCTCCTATACAACATCCACCCACCCCACAAGCAACGCCACCATACAATCTAACCAGACACTATCCCCAATACCACTAACAGTCAGGAAACTGAATACACATATTCACAAATTATCGAAAGGATGGATATGTAAACGGCATAGTGAGGTACATCACAGTCACGCGACCAAAACACAGACAATAAAAACTGACAGGGCCAACCACAAAACAAAAACTAGATCCCGATAAGCACTACGACTGTACCGACCTATCCTGGCGCCACTCTGATCATCCAAAAGGCGCTGAGAAATCAGACCTCGCTACCTCTCACCAGCTTCTAATCCGTCAATTCGCCAGCATATCACCTTCCTCAACAATTTGTCTTACGCAGACATGGTCACCATACTACAACCTCCATCCTCCCTTGATAAAAAGCCAGCCTACCATCATCCCAATATGGCAAATAACTCTTTCACAACAAAGAGAATAAACTGAGCAACCCCCTCACTACGACCAATGACTGAAGTCCGATCTTAACAATTGAGCACCATCCCATCGTCACGACAAATCTGCACCACCCGCAGCCTCATCAAATTCAAGCCACTCTACCACCAGTGAGCCTACTCAAAAGAACGACAGCTGCTTAAAAATCAAAACTCAATCCTGGACCATCCACTACGGACGGGATCTGCACATAAGTCACGCACAAAGAGCCATTCACCCACACGGCCGATACGTCGCCCGATCACGAACGCTATGGCTCGTCGCCACAGAAAGAATCACCCAGATCAAATCAGATAACCTTCCATGTATGTGCTCTTCTTCGTGTCCCTCAGAGCCATCAGACAACGAGCTCTCTCATGCCACTGTATATAACCAAATATGAAATCAACCAAAGCTTACCTTAGACTCGCTCGATTTAAGCGCTTGTCTTGCTACATGTCCTTCAGATGCTTCCGCTCTTCGCTTTACATTGATTACATTTTCTCTCTTTATACTCAATGCACTCCCAATAAATGAATGTCCGTACCTCGAACTTTAAAGCCTCACTAAAAGCTATATCCTCTCTGAAGAAATCCACGAACTACAATTCTTCCCCTACATATAAAATGACACAATATCACAGAACGGTTCTACAAAACCAAAGAACTCACCAACCCTCCTGGATTATCACATTCCTTCGTAATCCCCAAGTTGAGGGGGGTGGAAGTCAGCTATCTTTACGAGGCAACCTGCGTGCTGGGTACCCTACAGAATAACCATGTTGCCACACTTACTCCCCATATGGTGATCTCTAGAGGACGATCCCCCAAAATCCTCAGCCTCAAGAACTCACACCGCCCCAATACCTGTCATATCAACAAAGACATCAAAAGAAACTACAAACCCCCCCAGCATAGGGAGGATACATCCCATCCTACAACTCATAGCAACACAAACCAAGGACAGAATATCGCAAGCAGGCCAAGGAAATATACACATCAACCCAATGACCACTCACCACAAAAATCCACACAATCAACAAAAACACACTCCATCGCTGGCTAGAGCAACCAAAGAGATCTAAAAATAAACCTGTGACTAAAAACAAGTGAAAATACATTAGAGAGATCCACTCCAATATACTACTCTGTGCTCTGATTACCTTTAATATAGCAATCTGCTAAATTAATCTCAATCCCTAGACAAATAATCAAACATTAATAGGAATCTTTTGTCAATATTTGGCTTGCTCTGTAACAGGGTATTCTAGAAACATCACTCACAGCGATAGCCAATCCATTTACGACATTTGCCCACACGAAGACACCAAGTGCTTGGCCTCTAAAGCAAACTCAATCGCATTATCTAGCGCCAGTGAATCTCACAATCCAGCACACCAATAGGTTAGGAATAACTAGAAAGAGAGAATATTAGGACACCCTTTGTATGCTCGCAACGACTGCCTTGAAGCAAAAATACATCATCACATACTCAAAATTTGCATTCTACATACTACAATTTAAGTAATAGTTAATTGCATTTCATCAGTAGTTTTAAAAGATTTTAAAAAAAAAAAAAAAAAAAAAAAAAAAAAAAAAAAAAAAAAAAAAAAAAAAAAAAAAAAAAAAAAAAAAAAAAAAAAAAAAAAAAAAAAAAAAAAAAAAAAAAAAAAAACCCACAAACAAAATAACCATACATCACCAACCCTAATAAAAGGCAACAAATCCAACATGACATTAACTCAAAGTACACAAACAAAACTCAGTTAAAGAATAACATGAATACACGAAACCCAGACATCTCACCCACCAGCACCTACCAACCAACAAACACCCACACCCCCAAATCCAACAAAACCAACATAAACCTCACCCTCAACCCAAAAACAAAAAACAACAATGAACAACCCACAAATCCCACCCCCCCAAACAGAAAAAACAAACAATTCACAAACCATACCAGCCCAAACACCAGCAAAAAACACACCACAACCCTCTTGCTTTATACTATGGATTGTTTTATAGTTTATTGAGACAGGGTCATACCTTCTACTTAATTCGCAAGCTGAAACTGAAGCTCATTGTGTCAAAGACAAGCAGCCATGGACTATATGCAAACTCAATAAGAAATCCACTCTGCATGCACCCTTGCACAAGCTTCAGCTTGCTGACATTAAAGTTAGATCGTAACCATGCCAGGCCTACAGAAAAACTTGTATCCTTTACCGCCAACCCTCTGAGATGCTGGGAGAATCGCGAACACGGGTAACACTCTCCCATAGAAAGTCCAGTGCATCCTTAAACCACTGAAATACCAATCCTACATCCAGTCAACACATAAATAAGAATAAAAAAGATATTTACTCTAGTCATTCTGTTCATCCTGTAAAAACTGAATTACTTATACACTATTGATAATCCTTATAGAATCAGTAAAACATACTGTTGTCTTAAAACCACACTAAATTGTGTACACCAATATTAAGCTACACTCAATCTTCATTTAACATAAATTTGAGTATATGCTACACAGATAAACAATAAAGACCCTCACTGTATTTTACAAATTGATGAATGTATTCAATATTACCTCATGGAAAATTAGGAAGGACATTTAAAGCAAATCATAAGATAATACGAGCTGCCGAGAGATGGTTCACGCAATTAAGACCACTGGCATGACTCATTGCCAGGATTCCCACACCCACATGACTCTAGCTAGCGAAAGAGCTGTCTTTAAGCCAGCGCATGGTAGCTCACGCCTTTCACATTCTGTAGCACTCCTAGGCAGAAGCTCAGGTGTGATCTCTCGTCGGAATTCAAGGATCAGCCTTGGTCTACATGTTGTGCAGTATCAAGGCAGTGGGCTCATAGAGAAGAGTACTGTCATCACAAGAGCAAAAAAACAATTATAATTATTCTTCATCAGTGCCATATTTCTAACATCGCGCGTGAAGATATCTAGAAGATTTTTAATGATCTGTGGTTAAACTGCCAACAAAAGATGCAATAGTTGGAAACATACAGCTTATATTGAGAAACAATTCCATACTGTTCTTAGTTAGATACACATCAGAGACAAATTAGATACCAAAGAAATCACAGTCACCAGGTAACTATGATATCCAACGGGTGAAAACGAGCAAAATCAGAGATTTTATATGCTTCAATATCAACAATGCGACACCTAGGAAATTTAAGTGACACTAAATGAGTTATACTAAATCACCATACAATGGAAGCAGGACTGACGGGGACAGATTATAGAATCGGAAACAACTGAAAGCAAGAAGAAAGACAAGCACCATAAAGAGGAATCATCACAAAGATACAACCTGAGAGGAAACATCCTTTAAGAACCACGCACCCCACAATGCCACAGGTCGAGACCTTATGAATCAACTCAGCAGACGATAAACAGGCAGTCAAACGCACACATACCCCAGATCGTTCCACACTAGTACAGATAACAAAAATGTAACGCGCCCCAAAAACATAAACAAATTCACAAATTCCCTAATACACTCCAAACTTCCTAGCGTTTCTAATGGGATGAAAACTGCCTGCACCAGTGTTCATGTACAATCCCCAAACCAAAAAAAAAACACCCCAAGATATCCTCCATCAGTTAAGTACTAAGTACTAACATTAATCGTGAACAGTAAAACATTCACCTTCCTGGCTAGTGTCCACCTTCCTCAGAAACATAATATTATTTGTATTTAGGCCTACTTCACCATAACTCACTGGTTTCTCACGTTACATTGCTTGGATCAAACACAGGAGCTATACTATTACCCTGCTCAGTAGTCCTCTACAGCTACACACCAAAACACGTCTCCTACGAGCTGAATTTCCATCATGCTGTTAAATGTTGCTGTGAAGAAAAACTCTCATTAGCCACCTATCATAGCAATGCCACCTTTCACCAGACCCTCCTAGACATGAAAAACAGGGAAACTCGTAAAAAATCAGTCGGTGCTGCGGATGCAACAAAAGGAAGCCATGCAAAACAGCAAGGGTCGAGCCTCGGGGAATAGTTACAAATACTATAACACGAACGAACCAAGAAAGACAACTACACTGATAGTTACATGAACGCTAGCCATCTGCGCTTGCTCTGACCTTGTGAGAGAGAGACTGAGACCGTCGCCCTCTGTTTTGCGTTCAGCAGGAATTTAGAATACTAGATCATTATATTGAGAATTGAGCCGCAGAAGGTTTCATTAAGATTGTTTCAACAGGAATGTACTTTCATCTCTCTGATGGTTACTCTGCACATGCAGACATGCCACATGGCTGAGCAATACACATAACAAAAACACAGACTGTTCTCTAACATCACTCCAATAAGATACCATAGCTCTGTTGAAAACACAATAAGCAGTGATCCCTCATCAATCCTCCATCACATTATATAACGGATAACCAAACTCAAATAGCTTTTAAATTTCATTTTACCCTCATGCTGAACATAAGACAAATCTTTTGCATCTTCTCTCTCCAGTTATTCAATACCAATACTTGCAAACTCCTCACAAAACTCAGCCAATTAATTATTCCTTCAGTATTTATTGTTGCATACATTCCTAATTCAACACGCCCAACAATAAATCAATTAAACTCTTTTATCCTTCAAATAATCTCTTCTTGAGTTGTATTTGAGGAGAGATATAATATAGAAGGGTGATCCTTGCGTAGACAGAACTTAATGTAAACAGACAACCATTTTGGATTTTTACTATCTCATCTTCCTTACTTTTTTGCTAGGGTCTCATCGCGCTTAAATACTTATTTTCTTCTTATTATTCTAACTTAAAACTCATAGAAATATTCTCTCATTGAGAGGGACAGATTGTTAATGCAACTATGCTCCTTATTTGAATCATGCTCAACTTAGACGCACAGTTTAAAGACCATAGAAGTATCAATATAATAAATGCAAATCAGCGTACAACTACCAAAAAATCAAATATATATATAAAAAAATACAAATACATTTCATNTTCTTTAAATATGTTCCCAATTGTTGTCTCTTCTTCTTGTTCCTGGCATGTGGGCTTCTCCTTGCCTGTATTCCAATGTGAGTCCTAAATGCCTCGTCACTCTGTTGAAGGCTTGCTTTGCTTGCCTCCTTCAGATGCTTGCCCTTGCTTCAGCTGGTCTCGGGAGTTCTCAGATCAATATATACTCTTATCATATTCTCTATTTAGTTACATATTATAATGTGACCTGTAAATAGAATGGGAGTATTAAAGATTGTTCTTGTTGCTCTTACAATATCTGACAAAAGCAACTTAATGAAACAAGGGTTGTTGGTTAATCCAAATTAATAACATCCCACAAGATATACCTAAGGTTTTTCTTCTAAGTGATACTAGCTTTTGTCGAACAGATAATTAGTCATTACAAGGCTATCACTTTTCAACTTCACATGCAAACTTATCACTTAATTTATAACCCTTTACTCCTTGCCCTCTCAAACTCATGAGCACAAAATGTATTCAGTCCTACTTTGGAAGTCCCCATAGTCCTTAATTGTTCCAACACTACTAAAAATGTTCATGTAGAGTCTCTTCTTAGACCTAGATAATCTTTTTGTCCTAAGAGCTTGTCACATAAAACACAAGTTATATATTTCCATCTGCAATGACAGCATAAAGATCCCCATTCCAAGAAGGAAGAATGGGACATAAGAATGAAATATCAGAGCAAAGCAAGACCAAAAATCAGAAGACAAACTCCTAATCCTGAAGCCCCAAGTAAAAGATCTGGCACTCATCATAGAATCATCTCAGCTCCAAAGACTTGATAGCTCCACTTCCCAAACAGTTTGAGTAGACTTCCTACATCACACAGAGCCTCTTTTGGCCCATGACTCTAAAAATGCAGGTTTCCTTGGCAGATATCTAGTGGTCCTGATATCTTCAATATCATTGCACCTCTGTTACAAAGCAGGATTCACCTTCACAGCCTCATGCAACGGGTCCCTGAGAACTTGCTGGGACTAGGACCCTGTCATATAGTATCTTCCCTCAACTGTTTTACAGCCCCTTGGCACAAGTCTCTGTGAATACCCCTCTTATGCTTGCTTCTATCATGCCCATAAAACCAGTACCAATTTCTGCTTTCACTTCTAGCCATCACGTAGACCACAGTTGCAATGTCCTCCTCAGGCCGTCCAGTCTCACTTTTTGGAATAAATTTCCCAGAAGAGTGTTTTCAAGCAAGGAATAGTTTCTGTGGTATTTTCATTTCAGGATTTTTCCTTCTAATGAATTTAAACTTGTACTAGATTGAATCTTCAGTGGATGGGACCTTACCCACGGGGCACCTTTCCCATCGTCCCAGTGGAAAGGAACATTTCTTTTTAATGATGAGGATCTCTTTAGAATATAAAATTAACTTCTCAGCACCCATCTTGGCTGCAAATTTAAACTCATTCCTTTCCTTCCAAGTGGTCCTTTTTTTATGTTTTTGTACTACTGATTTTTCTTTATAACTGTATACTTAGAGAATTGAGCAGTAACCATTGTCTAGACTGAATATGATTGTGCCATAAGATTTCCTCCAATACTTTACTGCATTACTTCTAAATTCAGCTTCACTCATTCTAAGGACTTGGGCAGAGTCTGTGTTCCCCTCTAAGACCTAATAAATGGGGCTTCCACTGTCCATATGTCTCTTGGCATTCTTGTATTCCCAACTCCCAAGATAATTATGCATTTAGCTTGGTTTACACCACTCTAGAAGTTTTCTATGAACAAAGTTCCAAACTCTTCCATATTCCTCCCACAAACCAGTTGCAAATTCTTAAGAACCACATGGATTATCACAGCGCTGTCCCCAAATTTCAGTAAAAATTTCCTATATTGGGCTGGAGAGATGGCCTAGCGGTTAAGAGCGCCGATCGCTCTTGCAGAGGACCCGGGTTCGATCCCCAGCACCCACATGGCGGCTGAGAACCGTCTGAAACTCCAATTCCAGGAGAACTCCAGTTCCAGTGGAATCCGACGCCCTCTTCTGACCTCCGTGGCATTGGCACTACACGTGTGCACAAACTTGCTGCAGACAGTGACATTCACACATACAGAATAAATAAAATGTAAGTTTAAAAAAAAAAAACCTTTAAAAAATTTCCGAATTAGGCTGTTTACATATTGGAGAGTGCAAAATAAACAGACAAATATTGTACCATTAGTGGGGAAAGGTGTGTTAACAGCAGTGCATGGTGGAAGCTGTCCATTAACATCTGGCCAACCCAGGATCATGGGGATGGGGGGGCCGATGGCTGTTAACAGAAATACATTTCTCTTTTTATATTCGTGTCTAGAGATGCAAATACCATGGAATGGTATCTGCCCACATTTGCTGTGGGTCTTCACAAACCAATTTAAACCAATAGTTTACACTTTTTTATTACAACGTCAACCAAGAGATTTTATCTTTTAGGGTATTCTAAATTGTGTCAAATAGATAATTAACATGTAAAGTATTGTACAAGGATTTCAGAGGATTAATCAGATTGCTTATTTTCATGTTACGTAAGGGCATTTAAGTAAACAAGATGTTTGTCAAATATTTTCACCTTTTAAATAGTAAAGACACAAAATGACTTTTCAGGTTCTGGAAATTAATGGCCTACATTTTCACTCATTAGCAATTAATACAGTCAAAAGAGGTAGACATAGTTTTCAAGAAAATGTTTTGACTATTAAGTTATTAGCATATTAAGGCATAAAATACTTTTTTTGTTTTGAAATTAACCACTTCAAAATGACCACAGGCGTTCATTAGCGTCTCGTCTTTTTCTTTTCTTTTTTCTCTTACACAATATATTATAGAGGAGTCCTGCAAGCAACAGCATGAATATGCATACAAGCAGGTCTTTATTATCTGTAAGAAAAGTACAACAATTGTCCAGCCATAACCTTTCAATCCTACTAAGTGAAGCACAAGCAATTAGAATCTAGGTATGTTAACCGTATAATACTGTTAGCCTCTCAATCCTCCTAATGAGCACAACATTAGCTATTGTATCTAACATTCTATGGTCTGGTCATAGTTAACACAGTTATAATGTTCGTAATCGTTGTCACTCGACCCAGATGGTTTTCTGTGAAGGTCATGACAAGTGCTCATTATTTTCTGTAGATGGCCCAAGTTTGGGCACAACCTCACCTCCATTAGAGGATGTAAGGCTGGTACGGCCAGTCAGCCATTCGGTTATTCCTCCAAAGAGGAGGAGCTAACAAGCAATTAGATTGTGGGATATCCACAACATATGCGTACCACTGCTTGCACAGATTAAGAAGCTGTTCCAGGCAGATGGGTGTAGCTGGTGCTTGAAGGAAGGCATCTTGCTTGACTCAAGGAGGACCATCTATTTGTCTTTAGGTTGGATTAGTGGGCCTTTGGTAAAACACTCTGGCGTCGGCATTCCAGAGACCACGGTGTAACATTGCAAGGGCGGTCTCATACACTTTCCCATGGTATATCATCAGGTTTTCAACAGCAGGGCCTTAAATCGCCATCTCTATCTGCGAGTATCCCAGTTTAGGAGGCAAGAGCCTTTACCTTGTTGTGGGGGCTCTGGACTCCCCTGGCCAAATCTCTTTGGATAATATAATCCAGTGTTGATGTAGAGCTCCTGTATAGGAGAAATTTTCTTAAAGTTGCATAGCTTAAGAAGACTTTAGCAATATATTTGGTTCTGAATAGAGAATAATCCTTTTAGTCATTAGTTTTTTATGTCCATTAGTCAATTAAAACAAGGCAGTATTTTTTACCGATCTTATGAGAGAATACCTCTATACAGCTGGACTCCATCTACAGCTGGAGAACAAGCCTCATCATCACATATTTCTGCCTTATTCTATGGACAAAGAAGAGCAGAAAGAAGAAGAAGGGGGGGAAGAGCTGGCATGCGCCAGTGAAAGAAAACAGCCAGAATAGACTAGAGACGCAAGACAACAGCTCAAGAGAAAGTAAGAACTGTTTGCTTCTCTCCACCTGTGCCCTTTTCTAGGCCTAGGGAACAATCTTCGAAGAGGGGGGCGCAGTAGAATGTAAGGGCTGCGATTGGGCTACAACAATAGAGCTGGACACTCATTGTCATCAACTATGATAACATACAAAACCGCCCCTGCCTGGATGTGGGAGACCCAGTGTGTGTGGGTTTGGGCACACTCTTGCAAATATGGTTGTATACATGAAGGCAGAGCTTGACTCAACAGATTATCATATTGTTGTAAAAAAAAAAATGAAAACAAACAAAAACAAAACAGAGAAAAGATCAGAAAAGTTATGCAGAATGCATGATCTGGATGGGTGGGGTGGGGTTGGGGGTGGAAGGAAGGGATAATCCTAACTTAATATTGGAAAATGTGTATGAAATACACACAAGCATCAATATAAGAAAAGTTAAAAAAAAAAAACGAAAAGCACAACGAGGAACCTGGATCTTAAATAAAAAAGTTAACATCAAACATCCCCACTGCAAAGTAATAACCTTAAAACATGAGGAAGCAATTTACATGAGTATAATTGTTTTCCTCCTGAGGTTCATATGTGATCCGTTTTCTTATGACTTGATTTCTTTTTTAATTTAAAGGAATATGTAGTCATTAGTAACATTCCCTTCAAGAACTAAATAAATATATAGGATGAAAGAACTTCCATATATTTCAGACAGCAATATTGTACAAGGAAAACAATGGATTTCCAGAGGAGGAAATTGCCTTGCAATTTTTTATTTATTTTTGTTTTATTTTATTTATTTATTTATTTATTTATTTATTTATTTATTGGTTTTTTTGAGACAGGGTCTTCCTGTAGCCCCAGCTGTCCTGGAACTCACTCTGTAGACCAGGCTGGCCTTGAACTCACAAAGATCCGCCTGCCTCTGCCTCCCAAGTGCTAGGATTAAAGGCGTGCGCCACCACGCGGTGTGCGCCACCATGCCCAGCTAACATATGTTTTTAAGCTAAAACTAGTTTAATGAAGCGAACATGGAGGAACTGCAGGGTTCTGTGATGATGTGCTAACCGAGGGCTTCTTTGAATCCAGATTGCAGCTCCCGCTTGTTGATGATCTGAGAAGAGATAGCGAAGTTTTTCTTGTCACTCACACATTCCATCCTCTTCTGTCCCTATCACCTACAGGACAGCCACACTTGTTTTCTCTTGCATCTTCAGTTTTCCCTGGTCATTTTTGTCAACAAGACAGATTCGTGTTTTCTGCATTTCCTTGCCAAATGTGAGGTCTTGTGATCTTTCCTTTTTCAGAGTCAACTCCTGCAAATGACCCTGGCATTCAGAACACTGGTCATCTGACAGCTGCTGCTTCAGGAAATAAGGCCTTTTAGTGTGACACATTAAGAGTCTGGACTGCTTCCTGGGGGTAGACAGCCCTACAGCCTAGACTTAAAGGGTGATTCAGCAATTGCCAGTAGACTGGGAAGAGGTATAACCCAGGAGGAAGGTCAGCAAGTGCTGGCCTGGTGCGTCCTCACAATGAACAAAGGGAGTGGTCAGGTTAGGAGAATGGAAGCTACCCCTTGGTAGCTGCTGTATCAAGAACCCATTTTCATTGCCAATTGGCCCAGTTATGTTGTGGTTTTAACTTTGACCCATAACTTCCTCAACCACTTTGAGCAAACCATTATAATTATATTTCCCATTGCACTAAACTTTAAGAAATATATTGGTACTTATCTGTGCTAGTTGCCATACTTTTAATGGTCACAACAGTTTCTCAGTCTTCACAGTTTCCAATGTTAATAATAGAACCATCAGTACTTTGAGATAGCTTGGAGCACTATCCACAGTCTTTTCCAAACAGAAGTCATAATGTTTAATAAAATAAATTTGACCCTTGTTTTTCTGAGAAACCAAACTACAGTAAGGAAACAAACTTTCAAATTTCATTGGAAGAGATTTGGTACTACTTCCTCAAATTTAAGAACATACTCAAAAGTTTTGAACACAAGCTGGTGACAAGTAATGGGGAACTGACTAATTTCTTATGGTAAATTGAATATCCAAGGATTTCCTTATCAATTTTACACCATCTATTTTTCTTGCAGTAAAACACTGACATTCCTCTAGTGGGAAATGGAGTCAGGTCTTTTCTTCATGAACTGAATATACATATTAACCTGGTTCAATTATTAAAATGTGGCAGAAGTGAGACTGCTTTCTAGGTCTAGTCCACAAAGGCATATTTTATCTTTGTACGCATGCCTCTAACAACCTTGAAATATAAGAAGGATATCACTTCTCTGAACAACCTTGCTCTCTCTCTCTCAATCTCATTCCCTCTCCTCCTCCTTCTTCTTCCTCCTACTCCTTCTTCCTAGTCCTCTTCCTCTTCTTCTTCTCTTCTTCTTCTTCTTCTTCTTCTTCTTCTTCTTCTTCTTCTTCTTCTTCTTCTTCTTCTTCTTCTTCATCTTCTTCCTACCACTGTGTGTATATGTGCAGATTGAACGTCTGCACACAAGTCCATGCATCCATGCAGGCATACTTATTTGGTGCGATGTGGAGGTCAGAGGTCAGTGTTAGATATTTTTCTCAGTCACTCTGCCTCATTTCTGAGTCCCTTTAAAATTGCATTTCTTCTTTACTTTCTTCTTATTATCATTACTACTATATGTTTGTGCACATGTCTGTGCATGTATATCAAAGTGTGCACAGGAATGGTATAGTTAATGTGAGGATGTTAGAGAACTACCTTGTGGGTTCTGTTATCTCCTTCACCTTTATGTAGGATCCAGGAACCAAACTCTGGTCATCTAGTTTGCATGGGAATGTAATATGCCCCCTGAACCACCTTGCCAGCCTGAGACAGAGTCTCTTATTGAACTTGACATTTGCTTATTTGCATATACTGGTTAGTCATTGAGCTCAAGGGATCAATCTGCCTGGATAGGCTACATCAGCACTGGGGTTTTATATACTCACTGTCAAACCAGACTCTTTACATGCTTGATTGGGATCCAAACTAAGGCCTCATGCATGTGGGGCAAGTACACTATTGTCTGACTCATCTCCCTAACCCCCACTTTGAATTTCAAATGATATAAAAGGCATAGATCAACAGACAACTGAAGTATTCCATATTCTGAACAATTACAGGTCTGTGAGTACAAAGGAGTACCACATATTTAGGTAATTCTAGCTATCCAAGGCCCTGGTAACCACATTTGGACAGGAGTAAAATATAAAAGAACAGACACTGAACCAGGCATGGTGGCACATGCCTTTAATCCTAGCACTTGGGAGGCACAGGCAGGCGGATCTTTGTGAGTTCAAGGCCAGCCTGATCTTCATAGCGAGTTCCAGGCCAGCTGGCTATAGGGAGACCCCGTTTCGAAAAGACCAAAAAAAAAAAGGGGTGCTGAGTAGAAGTGTATTCTCGGTATTAGGGTAGAATATCCAGTAGAGGTCAGAGGTCCTTTTGGTGTATCATACTGTTCGGTTCAGATGTCTCCCTATTTATCCTTTGTCCCTGTTGATCTGTCCAAAGGACTCAGTAGGTACTAAGTAAAGTCCCCGACTATGAGTGTACTGGGTGAAGTGTGTGCTTGCCCGGTCCTGGAGTATGTCTTTATAAAGTTTGGTGCCCAGAGTTTGGGGCATATATGCATAATTGTGAATCTTGGTGATTGTTCCTTTGATAAAAATGGTATGGCCTCCTTTGTCTCGTTCTGAGTTTGATTGTTCTTTATACTCTTTGAATTCTTTTTTTGTCTGATATTAAATAGCAACACCTGCTTTATTTTTGGTACCAGTTTGCTTAGAAGATTTTTTCCAACCTTTCACTTGAAGGTGTTGCCTGTCCGTGAAGTTAAGATGTGTTTTATTGTAGCATGGTATCATGATTCTGTTTCCTAATCCAATCTCCCATAAAGAATGTCTTTTTATTTGGGGGAATTTAGTCCATAATATTTAAGGTATGACTGATAGGTCTGTGTTGCTTCCTTTTGCCTTATTATCCTTTGCAGTTTTGGTTTAGGTTTTCTACTTCTGCAGTTATACATTCCTTGATTTCTCTTTTTGTGCCTGGGGATGGTTGCTCTTTCTTCTGTCCTTTTGAATTTGGCTTAAAGTATTCTCTGAAGGGTTGGTTTTTTCGGACATGTATTCTTTCATTTTTTTTTTTTTTTTTTTTTTTTTTTTTTTTTTTTTTCCTTTCTTCTTCAATTATCATTGACATTTTTTGGCTGGGTATAGTAAACCGGGTTGGCATCGAGTGTCCTGTAAAACAACTGGGAAGTCTTTGCTCAAGGTCTATTCTTTTCGTCTTGCTTTCATAGTTTTGGCATTGAGAAGTCCAGTTGTAATTCTGATTGGTTTCCCCTTATAGGTCCATGAGAAGAATTTAGTTGTTTTTCTTCATTGTGGCTTTAAGGATTTTGGTCTTTGTTTAGGGGTTCTACATTTAACTATGGATGTGGTGTGGAGAATTTTCTTTTCTGATCTTGTCTGGTTGGAGGTCATAAGGCCTTCTTGTATTTTTTATTGGTTTGTCTTTCTTTTAGTTTTGGGGAAACGTTCATCTATTATTCGTTGAAGATCTGATCATACCAATTTTCTTGGGATTCTTTTCCTCCGCTATTCCTATGATGGCAGAGATTTTAATCGTTTCAATAATTGTTCCACAGTTGTCCTGGTTTTCCATTTATTTGTGTATTTTTAATTTTCATAATCTTTACTTGAGGATTTTAGTCATTCTATGTTATCTTCCAGGTCTGATTATTCTTTTGTTTTGTTTCTTCCATTCTGCTTCCTGGGGCTTTTTTTCCATTCTTTTCCTCTTGATTTGGATGAGTGTGTGATTTCCTTTTTTTTCATTTTCCTATTCTGATTTCTTTCTTTAGTATTTCTACTTCTTTTTGGAGCTGCTCAACCTCGGTTCCCGTGCTCTTTGCTTAGCTGGTTGGTTTCCCTTATCTTTTTCAGCATGGGATCTTTTCATGTTTTCCCGACTCTTTCTTCAGTAAGAAGTCTAATGAGGTCCATTTGATATGTATCATACCAGTCAGTTCAGATTGTTTTCCCCTGTTATTCTTTGTCCCTGTTGTCCAAAGAACTACCTTGTAGTTCTTTAAATAGTGTGTCCCAATTTGTTGTCCTTTCTTCGTTTCCCTGGCATGTGGCTTTCTCCTTGCCTGTTATTCCAATGTGAGTCCTAAATGCCTCGTCACTATGTTGAAGGCTTGCTTGGCTTGCCCTCTTCAGATGCTTGCCCTTGCTTCAGCTGGTCTCGGGATATCTCAGATCAATAATGACTCGTATCATATTCTCTATTTAGTTACATATTATAATGTGACCTGTAAATAGAATGGGAGTATTAAAGATTGTTCTTGTTGCTCTTACAATATCTGACAAGAAGCAACTTAATGAAACAAGGGTTGTTGGTTAATCCAAATTAATAACATCCCACAAGATATACCTAAGGTTTTTCTTCTAAGTGATACTAGCTTTTGTCGAACAGATAATTAGTCATTACAAGGCTATCACTTTTCAACTTCACATGCAAACTTATCACTTAATTTATAACCCTTTACTCCTTGCCCTCTCAAACTCATGAGCACAAAATGTATTCAGTCCTACTTTGGAAGTCCCCATAGTCCTTAATTGTTCCAACACTACTAAAAATGTTAATGTAGAGTCTCTTCTTAGACCTAGATAATCTTTTTGTCCTAAGAGCTTGTCACGATAAAATAAAAACACAAGTTATATATTTCCATCTGCAATGACAGCATAAAGATCCCCATTCCCAAGAAAGCGAAGGAAATGGGACAAGAAGAAATGAAATATCAGAGCAGAAAGCAAGACAAAAATCATAAGACAAAACTCCTAAATCCTGAAGACCAAGTGAAAAAGATCTGGGCACCATCATAGAATCATCTCAGCTCCAAAGACTTGATAGCTCCACTTCCCAAACAGTTTGAGTAGACTTCCTACATCACACAGAGCCTCTTTTGGCCCATGACTCTAAAAATGCAGGTTTCCTTGGCAGATATCTAGTGGTCCTGATATCTTCAATATCATTGCACCTCTGTTACAAAGCAGGATTCACCTTCACAGCCTCATGCAACGGGTCCCTGAGAACTTGCTGGGACTAGGACCCTGTCATATAGTATCTTCCCTCAACTGTTTTACAGCCCCTTGGCACAAGTCTCTGTGAATACCCCTCTTATGCTTGCTTCTATCATGCCCATAAAACCAGTACCAATTTCTGCTTTCACTTCTAGCCATCACGTAGACCACAGTTGCAATGTCCTCCTCAGGCCGTCCAGTCTCACTTTTTGGAATAAATTTCCCAGACGAGTGTTTTCAAGCAAGGAATAGTTTCTGTGGTATTTTCATTTCAGGATTTTTCCTTCTAATGAATTTAAACTTGTACTAGATTGAATCTTCAGTGGATGGGACCTTACCCACGGGGCACCTTTCGCAGCGGCCCAGTGGAAAGGAACATTTGTCTTTTTAATGATGAGGATTCGCTTAGAATAAAATTAACTTCTAGCAACCCATCTTGCTTGCAAATTTTAAACTCATTCCTTTCCGTCCTTTCCTTCCAAGGGGTCCTTTTTTTATGTTTTTGTACTACTGATTTTTCTTTGTAACTGTATACTTAGAGAATTGAGCAGTAACCATTGTCTAGACTGAATATGATTGTGCCATAAGATTTCCTCCAATACTTTACTGCATTACTTCTAAATTCAGCTTCACTCATTCTAAGGACTTGGGCAGAGTCTGTGTTCCCCTCTAAGACCTAATAAATGGGGCTTCCACTGTCCATATGTCTCTTGGCATTCTTGTATTCCCAACTCCCAAGATAATTATGCATTTAGCTTGGTTTACACCACTCTAGAAGTTTTCTATGAAAAAGTTCCAACCTCTTCCATATTCCTCCCACAAACCAGTTGCAAATTCTTAAGAACCACATGGATTATCACAGCGCTGTCCCCAAATTTCAGTAAAAATTTCCTATATTGGGCTGAGAGAATGGCCTAGCTGTTAAGAGCGCCGATCGTTCTTGCAGAGCTACCCTGAGTGTGAATCCCCAGCAAAACCCAACAAGGCGGCTGAGAACCGGCTGAAACGCCAAGTCCAGAGAACTCCAGTGGGCCAGTTTGAATCCGACGCCTCCTTCTGACCTCCGCGCAATTGCACTACACGTGTGCACAAACTTGCATGCAGACAGGACATTCACACATACAAGAATAAATAAAATAATTTAAAAAAAAAACCTTTAAAAATGTTCCGAATTAGGCTGTTTACATATTGGAGTGACAAAATAACAGACAAATATTTACCATTGTGGGGAAGGTGTGTTAACAAGCAAGTGCATGTGGAAGCTGGTCACATTACATCTGCAACCAGGAAGCATGGGGGTGGGGGGCCGAATGCTGGTAACAGAATACATTCTCTTTTTATATTCTGTCTAGGATGCAATACCATGGAATGGTTCTGCCCACATTTGCTGTGGGTCTTCACAAACCAATTAACCCAATATTTACACTTTTTTACACGTCCCAAGAGATTTATCTTTTAGGTCATTCTAAATTGTGTCAAATAGATAATTAACATTAAGTATTACAAGGATTTTAGAGATAATTCAGATTCTTATTTTCATTTACTTAGCAATTTAAGAAACAAGATTTTGTCAAATAATTTTCACTTTATATTAAAGACACAAAAGACTATTTCAGGTTCTGGAATTAATGCTCATTCTTCCTCATAAAATTTATACGAGTCCAAAGAGTAGGACATTAGTTTTCATAGAAAATTGTTGACATTAAGTTTTAGCATATAAGGCATAAAATACGTGTTTTGTTTTTTTGTGAATATTAAACAAGTTCAAAATGAACGCAACGTGCTTCATAGGCTGTGTCTCTCTTTTCTTTCTTTTTCTTTACCAATATATTATAAGGATCCTGCAAGCAACAGCATAATATCAACGCAGTCTTTTCTATCCTGTAGAAAAGTAACAACAGATTGTCCATGCATAACCTTTCAATCCTACTAAGTGAACACAAGCAATTAGAGATAGTAGGAGTATTAAACAGTATAATATGTAGCCTCTCAATCTACTAATGAGCAAAAGCAATTAGATATATAGTTATTTAAACAGTACTATTGATAGGTAGGTTAGTTTGGTATAGACACGGATGTTTGGAATGGTTGTTAATCCACGAATTTACGTTTTCTTCTGTAATGTATGACAAGGTCTTAGTGTGGCTGTACAACATCTCCCTACCATAGGAGATGTAAGCTTGTGGCATCAGCCATGGTTATTCCTCCAAGAGAGGAGCTAAGCCAATTAGATGTGGGATATACAACATAGGCTGCCACTGCTGCACATTAAATTTCCAGGCAGATGAGGTGTAGCTGGTGCTTTGATGGAAGAGCATCTTGCTTGACTCAAGGAGACCTCTATGCTTTTAGTTGGATTAGTGGGCCTTATGGAACACTCTCTGGCATTCAGAGACCACGTAGTACTTGCAAGGCGGTCTCATACATCTTTCCCATGTTTATATCATAGGTGCTTCAACAGCAGGGCCTTATCGCCTACCTTCCTGCAGGTATCCCATTTGGAGGCAAGGAGCCTTTAACCTTGTTGTGGGGCTTTGGATCCCCTTGGCCAAATCTCTTGGTAAAAAATCCATGTTGATGTCGAGCTCCATGTATATAGAATATTTATTCAGTGGCATAGTTATAAGGAGCTTTAGCATTATATTTGGGTTCTGAATAGGAATAATCCTTTTCAGTTTCTATGTCCATTAGTTCAAATATAAACAGGCAGTATTTTATCCCGATTTTAACATGCAGAGATTACGTCTATAACAGCCTGGCTCAAGTCTACAGCTGGAGAACGCCCTCATCATCATATATTTCTCCTTATTCTATGGACAAGCGGCGCGCCATGAAGAAAACAGCCAGAATGACTAGACAGACAACAGCTCCAGAAAAAGTAAGAGACTGTTTTGCTCCACCGTGTGCCCCTTTTCTACAGCCAGGGAACAATTCTTGCGGAAGAGGGGGCCAGGTGAGAATGTAAGGGCTGCGATTGGGCTACAACAAGTATGACTGGACACTCATTTCATCAACATGATAGACATAACAAAACCGCCCCTTGCTGGATGGTGGGACCAGAGCTGTTGGTGGGTTTGGGCCACAGACCTGCTTGCAAATTCGTTTTTCACATGAATGGATGCTTGTTGACTCACAATAACTCACTATTGTTTAAAAAAAAAAATAGAAGAACAAAACAAAAAAAAAAACAGAAAAGATCATGAAAAGTTTATGGCAGAATGCATTGATCTGGAGTGGGTGGGGTGGGGGGAAAAAAGGGATATATTCCCTACTGTAAATTGGGGAAAATTGTGGTATGAAATACACAAAGCATCAATAAAAAAAAAGTTAAAAAAAAAAAAAAAGTAAAAGCACAACAGAAGACTGGACTCTTAAATAAAAAGTTAACATCAAACATCCCCACTGCAAAGTAATAACCTTAAAACATGAGGAAGCAATTTACATGAGTATAATTGTTTTCCTCCTGAGGTTCATATGTGATCCGTTTTCTTATGACTTGTTTTTTTTAGATTTAAAGGTATGTAGTCATTAGTAACATCCCTTCAAGAACTAATAAATAATATAGGATGAAAGAACTTCTAGTATTTCAGACAGCAATATTGTACAAGGAAAACAAGGTTTCCAGAGGAGGAAACTTGCCTTTGCCAATTTTTTAATTTATTGTTTGTTGTTATTTTTTATATTATTTATTTATTTATTTATTTATTTTATGTTTGTTTTTTGAAGACAGGGTCCTTCCTGTACCCCAGCTGTCCCGGAACCTCACTCTTAGACCCAGGCTGGCCTGAACTCACAAAAGATCCGCTGCCTCTGCCTCCCAAGTTGCATAGGATAAAGCCGTGCCCACAAAGACGCGAGTGTGCCCCGCCACCATGCCCAGCTAACAATATGTTTTTTCTAAAACAGTTTTTTAATGGAAGCGAACATGGAGGAAGCAGGGTTCTGTGATGATGTGCTAACCGAGGGCTTCTTTGAATCCAGATCTGCAGCTCCCGCTTGTTGATGATCTGAGAAGAGATAGCGAAGTTTTTCTTGTCACTCACACATTCCATCCTCTTCTGTCCCTATCACCTACAGGACAGCCACACTTGTTTTCTCTTGCATCTTCAGTTTTCCCTGGTCATTTTTGTCAACAAGACAGATTCGTGTTTTCTGCATTTCCTTGCCAAATGTGAGGTCTTGTGATCTTTCCTTTTTCAGAGTCAACTCCTGCAAATGACCCTGGCATTCAGAACACTGGTCATCTGACAGCTGCTGCTGGTCAGGAAATAAGGCCTTTTAGTGTGACACATTAAGAGTCTGGAACTGCTTCCTGGGGGTAGTACAGCCCTACAGCCTAGACTTGAAGGGTGATTCAGCAATTGCCAGTAGACTGGGAAGAGGTATAACCCAGGAGGAAGGTCAGCAAGTGCTGGCCTGGTGCGTCCTCACAATGAACAAAGGAGTGTCAGGTTAGGAGGAATGGGTACTTGGTAGCTGCTGTATCAGAGAACCCATTTTCATGTGCCAAATTGGCCCAGTTTAGTGTTGGTTTTAACTTTGACCCATAACCTTCCTCAACCACTTTGAGCAAACCATTATAATTCATATTTCCACATTGCACTAAATTTAAGAAATATATTGGTTACTTATCGTGCTTAGTTGCCATTACTTTTAATGGTCACAACCAGTACTGATTTCTCAGTCTTCACAGTTTCCAATGGTAATAACTAGAACCATCAGTACTTTGAGATAGCTTGGAGCACTATCCACAGTCTTTTCCAAACAGAAGTCATAATGTTTAATAAAATAAATTTGACCCTTGTTTTTCTGAGAAACCAAACTACAGTAAGGAAACAAACTTTCAAATTTCATTGGAAGAGATTTGGTACTACTTCCTCAAATTTAAGAACATACTCAAAAGTTTTGAACACAAGCTGGTGACAAGTAATGGGGAACTGACTAATTTCTTATGGTAAATTGAATATCCAAGGATTTCCTTATCAATTTTACACCATCTATTTTTCTTGCAGTAAAACACTGACATTCCTCTAGTGGGAAATGGAGTCAGGTCTTTTCTTCATGAACTGAATATACATATTAACCTGGTTCAATTATTAAAATGTGGCAGAAGTGAGACTGCTTTCTAGGTCTAGTCCACAAAGGCATATTTTATCTTTGTACGCATGCCTCTAACAACCTTGAAATATAAGAAGGATATCACTTCTCTGAAAACCTGCTCTCTCTCTCTCAATCTCATTCCCCTGTCCTCCTCTTCTTCCTCTACTCACTTCTTCTAGTCCCTCCTTCCTCTTCTTCTATCTCTTCTTTCTTCTTCTTCTTCTTCTTCTTTCTTCTTCTTTCTTCTTCTTCTTTTCTTCTTCTTCTTCTTCTTTCTTCTATCTTTCTTCTTCTTCTTCTTCTCTTTTCATCTTCTCCTACCACTGTGTGTATATGTGCAGATTGAACGTCTGCACACAAGTCCATGCATCCATGCAGGCATACTTATTTGGTGCATGTGGAGGTCAGAGGTCAGTGTTAGATATTTTTCTCAGTCACTCTGCCTCATTTCTGAGTCCCTTTAAAATTGCATTTCTTCTTTACTTTCTTCTTATTATCATTAACTATATGTTTGTGCACATGTCTGTGCATGTATATCAAAGTGTGCACAGGAATGGTATAGTTAATGTGAGGATGTTAGAGAACTACCTTGTGGGTTCTGTTATCTCCTTCACCTTTATGTAGGATCCAGGAACCAAACTCTGGTCATCTAGTTTGCATGGGAATGTAATATCCCCCCTGAACCACCTTGCCACCTGAGAAAGAGTCTCTTATTGAACTTGACATTTGCTTATTTGCATATACTGGTTAGTCATTGAGCTCAAGGGATCAATCTGCCTGGATAGGCTACATCAGCACTGGGGTTTTATATACTCACTGTCAAACCAGACTCTTTACATGCTTGATTGGGATCCAAACTAAGGCCTCATGCATGTGGGGCAAGTACACTATTGTCTGACTCATCTCCCTAACCCCCACTTTGAATTTCAAATGATATAAAAGGCATAGATCAACAGACAACTGAAGTATTCCATATTCTGAACAATTACAGGTCTGTGAGTACAAAGGAGTACCACATATTTAGGTAATTCTAGCTATCCAAGGCCCTGGTAACCACATTTGGACAGGAGTAAAATATAAAAGAACAACCTGACCAGGCCATTGGTGGCACATGCCTTTAATCCTAGCAATTGGGAGGCACAGGCAGGCGGATCTTTGTGTAGTTCAAGGCCAGCCTGATCTGCATAGCGAGTTCCAGGCCAGCTGGCTATAGGGAGACCCCGTTTCGAAAAGACCAAAAAAAAAAAACAAAAAAGAATAAATAGAACAGACAACTGCCTATNTGCCTATTTTATAAGCAAATGAACAAACAGTAGAAAGCTAAATTTTCAAAAGTACTCCATTTGGAGTACTTATGCATAGTAGTTAGGGTAGACATATTATTTGATACACCCAGCCTTTTAGGAAATTGAATTCACAATCAAACTCAAACTTTCATTTCCCTTAAAGCATCTGCTATCTACTTAGTGACCAGAATACCTGTGATTACTAGATCATCATTTATACACTGCAATGTTCCATTGTAGATGGATAGATTGTACTTTTTTCAGTGTAATATATTGTTAAAATTCTGATATTTTTCAATCACTGCTGGAACAAATTTATATTTTCAGTCACAAGTGATACTCAAATGTGTATTTGTGAAACGGGCTATATGAGCTTATTTTCAGTTGGCAACATTTTTAAAAGAAAATGATTAATGCAAATGTCCTGGGATATAAATTTTGATATTGAACAAAGGCATAATAGTTAATACTCACCCTAGGGGAAGTGCTTACCTACTGCTAAGAGTTACATTTAAGGAGAATATTTGGAGGCCAGAGAGATGGCTCAACAATTAAAACCACTGGCTGTTCTTGTTGAAGACTTGGGTTAAAATCCCAGCATCCACATGATTGCTTGCAACCATCTGTAACCCCAGTTCCAGGGAATTACAGGACCTCCACAGGCATTGTATGACATGGTTGCACATACATACATGCACATATAATACTCATACACGTAAAAGAGAATTCTGCAGAAAAATAGTGTTTTGCATTCATTTCTAAATTTTTGGTGCATTTAAAGAGTGTGTATGTTCATTTCCATATCCACAACAACCTAACTATAAGTCAGCCCTTAGGAAACATTGTGTTCCATTTTACATGCTTTGGACCTTTGGACACAACAAGTAGAGTGTGTCTCGCTGTTCTTATTATTCCTGGCTGCTGCTTCATCACTTGGATGACCCTTTCTTTGACTGCAATCTGTATCCATGTCAGTAAGTTAACTGATCTAATTAAGTTTGCCCAATTTAATTGATTGGGTTCTTACTCCCCCTTTACAGTGGTTTCAGGCAAATATTTATTGATCTGTTTGATTTCTACTCTTTCAAAACGTGGGTTCTTGGAACAACTGGGACTTGGGAGAATGTCTCAGGATCTTCCACCAGAGCAATATCAGGAAACTGTCTGAAATAAATCCCCCAGAGAGAAGAAAACCTTTGTAAAAGGAAGGATTAAAATTATGCAGACATGTAGTGCATTCCAACTGGTTATTGTTCTTCAGATACATAGGGACACTATCTCTTACAGAATCAGAGAAGATCAGTCCTTCGGGCTATATCTGAGAAATGCACAGGAGACAGTTCTGGAAGAATTCTTTGAGAGAATGCTGGAGGGTGATGGATGAGACTATGTGGTGTGTCCTTTAAAATATAAATAGCTATGTATTTCATTAGTTTCTATTTTGTATTAGCGTCTAGAAGTTTGTATTGCAAACAGCCTGAAAAGATATCAGGGCAAAATGCAAATCCATTTCCTGAACAAATAAAATTAAAGTGTTATCTTCATCTAAGCCAAGATTTGGACATGCTTCCCAACAGTGTTATCAGAAGATTGTAGTTTTCTTAAGCTTGAATGTATAGGCAGTACTTTCCTTGGCTTTTCTTCCAAAGAGCCTATGCTACAAGATGACCATGAAGTGTGCAAAACCTGCTAGGCTGTGAGTAATCCTGGTCTTCATTTTGTGCCTTCTGCCAGGTCCCACATAATTCTTAGTCTCATTGGTTTGGTCATGACTTGTGTAATTCACAGAAGCAGGGATCTTAAAAGAATAGAAAAGTGATTAATAGAAAAGTGATCTTAAAAGAATAGTCCAGGATTCTGTTCTATTATTGGGGGATATTTACTAAGAAAGAACAAGAAAGAGTTAGTGTTACTTCTTTCTTTTACGAAAGGAGACAAAAAATGTTTGTGAATGAGAGGATTCCCTTTGATAAAGACTCATTACTCCCTGGTCCCAACTTACAATCATACACATGAATGTGGACTATTTTATTGTTCTACTGGATTCAAACATTGTACATAAGAGTATCAAATGTATGCACCCTTGTCTCAAGGCAGTAAGAAAACATGTTATATTAGTGGCATCAAGAGGGACAAAAAGAGATTCTTAATAGAAGTATCTAAAAATGTACTGGAACAAAGACTTTGGAAGACCAAGAAATGAAGATCTTTGTCAGTCAAGTATTCAAGAACTATTTTGTCAGAGGAAACAGCTTTGGCAAGCTGAAGTTGATTCAGCAAAAATGTCAACATTTTATGCATTCAAGTAAAGAAGGTCATCCAAGATCCCCTGAGGAAAACAATGGCAGCATTTTCACAGATCAGACCTCCAAGTTTCCAAATCAGTTTCATGGAACATTGGTGCCCTTTGAGAAGATGAAGGCATGAACCTAGATTTAGAATCACTCCAAAATCACTTTTGTAGGGTGTGTATCTCTGCTTTTTCTAATGAAATTTACACACTTATAAGGACTCTTTGGTATCCTTACAATATTTTGGGGGGTCTTTTCGAGACAGGGTTCCCTGTAGCCCCAGCTGTCCTGGAATGCGCTCTGTAGACCAGGCTGGCCTTGAGCTCACAAATATCTGCCTGCCTCTGCCTCCCAAGTGCTAGGATTAAAGACGTGTGCCACCATGCCTGTATATCCTTACAATCTTACAATACATCTTGAAGCTATCAAAAAATGACAAAACCATGGCTCTAATATAGCTTCTTCCATTAGGACCGAAAAATCAGTTTCTCAGGAAAATCATTTTTTGAAGGGTCCATAGCTAGTAAATGCCAGAAGTGGTCTAAAAAGTGATTGCTGCAGATTGTATTGTGTCTTGAGCCTTTCCTACACCCTGAAATCCATGGGTTGAAATCGTAGGCTCCAGATGATCTTATTGATGAATAGGATTTTCAGGATTCAGTAAAATTTAAATAATATCATAAGACAGAAAACTTTTCCAAAACCTAGTCTCCTATGAAGATGAGAAGACAGTGGCAGCCGTGTGTCCAGTAGGAGGGAAGGTCATCTGAGGGTGTAGGGTAGCACCATTCACCAACCTGGATCTCATTTTTGAGGACTTCATTTGGGAATCTCAACCTCTAAAAGTATGAGAAAATAAATTTCTACTCTTTAGCCTGCACAGTGTTAGGTACATTAATACAGCATCTCCAGAGGACAAATACTCATCTGACACCATCTTTATGCTTTTTACTATAGCAAGCTACTTTCATGATAATGGTCCAGAGGTCTTCAAATATAAAAACATTCAAATCTTTTAAAAGGTCACTCTGGTCTATATTGGAGATTGACATGAAAGAGGATAAAAGTAACTCATTGACTTGTTTTTTTTTCATTTTTATGGATTATTTTCTTTATTTGCTGGTGGATAATGAAATGATAAAAGTGCTCAAAGTACTTTGACTTGGTTATCAAGAGAAATCAATACTGCTTTGTGTTTCAAAAAGAAAAGGCATGCAAAAATGCCAAGGTATTAAACACAAGTGCAATGAATAGTTATTTGTGAGGGGTTGCTAACGAGTGAATTACTGTTTTAATGTCACAACATGGCAGCACTCAAGATTACCTTTCACATTTAATCATACCATTTACATGGAAGTGGGAAAATGCTTCTGAAGTGGCCAAACACTGGTCACTCAATGGATGATGATAACACTAGAAATTGCTCTGAGGAAAAATAATCAGATTTCCTTCCAAACTCCAGGGAAAGGTTAATGTCCCTTCACTGGAATAAAGTGAAAACAGAAACAAAATCCACAAATCACCTATTTTTACAGGTTGTGGGAAGAAATTATGGGTTTATGCATTGCATTTGGCTCTGATCTTGACTTTTACAATCAAGGGTCATGTATGTGTTTGTTTGTTTATTTGTTTGTTTTACTGGATTTCTTTTTTTTTTTTTTTTTTTGTTCTTTTAAGACAGGGTCTCCCTGTAGCTCTGGCTGTCCTGGGACTCACTATGTAGACCAGGCTGTCAAAATGTGAATCCCTAAACATGTTTTGGAACTAACCTGTAGTTTATTTTCAGACATCATAATTTTGGCATATGCGTGGCATGTATTTATTCATATTTGCAGTGATACAAATTGGAAGAAACAAACAAACAAACAACAACAAAAAAACAGAGCCAAAGAACTGACTGAAACAGTAAACCACCCAAAACAGTAAGCTTCTGCATTGAAAAAATTTAAAAAAGACAGAGAAAAATATGAAAGACGTTTATGGCAGATTATATGATCTGTGTGGGGGCCAAGGAAAGGAGAATAGGTCTAAATTTAATTAAGAAATGTTGTATGAAATGCACTAAACCTCAATGAAATACATTATTAAAAATAAAAATTATAAAGATAGGACAAGTTTTTTGGTGAAAGTCAAAAGACCTTAAGCCAGAGATGATGGCACATGCCATTAATTTTGGCACTAATGAGACAGAGACAGGAGAACTGTCCTGAGCAGAGGCCACACTGTACAATATAGTAGTACAAGGGTGTTGCAGAGGACTATCCTCCCCTCCGACAGATCACAGAAGGAAGGATGCCATCTTCCCAAGACTGGTTGCACCCACTTGCCTAGAGTCAGCACAGCTAAGTTGTTGACTGTTATCTCAGCAAGAAGGGGGGGGGGCAGGAGAGTCAGCCACGCCTCCCAACCAACCACGTGGCCCCAGTTGCACAATAGGAGAGGCCAAGGGAATATAAACTGAGGAAGCCATTGGGAGGGTATTTCTATACAGCTGTGGGGAAGGCACAGTCCACGGCTGGATGAAGAATTTCTAGCATGGCCTTAGGAGGGAAGCAGCCTCACTCACCCCCTGCTCTGTAAGTAAGCCCGATCAACTCACTGGTTTCTCAGACTATAATTTGGGCAAACTGGACCTGATTTGCTGTAGGGAACAAGGGAAGAGGGGGCCGGATCCAGACATCCTTTTAGCCTCCCTAATGGTGTTTTAACTACAAAGGAGTATGTATAGCAAGAGAGAGAGAAGGAAATAAAATATCAGCAATGCAACAATAATAGTAAAAGAAAGAGAATCTCATATTCTGATGGGTTTTATGATTAATTGCAATTGTTTGAAATTTTCTTTATAATCTCAGCTTTTACCTTGATATTTTATTACTTATCATATATTTATATATATATATATATATATATATATATATATATATTTTTTTCATAATTGCAGACTGAAAAAAATGTTATCCTATAACAGGAGGACATTGCCTCCTCCAGACATCATAGGCAAATGAAAATAAACCCACCTCAACACCGGGAATGGATTCCTCCTCTAGAAGATGTTGACGAGGTGGTCCCATAGACAGTAGGCAGTAATCAGTAGATGCAGGCAGTACTGGCCGTTGCCCCTGCTCTTGGTTCCACACAAAAACTGGATGGAAGACCCTATTGCCAAAGACATGATATACATGAGAACTCAAACTGGTGCAGACTTCAGAGCCTCATTTTTACTGGCCAGCATTCATAGTGCTGGAAGCTGCTATGCAAGCTGACATAAGGAAAGAAATTTCATGATCCATCTTTGCATACTGTGAACTACAATAACAACTGGCTCTGCAAGATATGCCCAATGGAGTATTATTCAGTAGTATAGAAGGATGGCATTATGAACTTTGCAGGTAAATGGATGGAGCTTGAAGCCATTATGCTGAGTGAGGTGACACAGTCCCAGAAGGACAAACGGAGAATGGTCAATGCTAACACCAAATCCCCCAGATGAAAGGCAAGCTGAACGACAGTATGGTTATATTTTTGTTTATCTGAAAGCAACTATGTTGTTATAATATGAATCTCTCAATGGTCTCTAGAATCCACCACCAATTATTTTCAGACTCTGTAATTACTGTATATAGGTGGAGAGTATGTATCCATATTTTAGAGTAATATGAAATTAACGGAGGAAAATGTGAATTCCTAAGCATAAAAAATACTGAGGGGCTGGAGAGATAGCCTAGCAGTTAAGATCACCAACTGCTCTTGCAGAGGACCCGGGTTCGATTTCCAGCACCCACATGGTGGCTGAGAACCATCTATAACTCCAANTTTTTTTTTAGCTGAGTCTGTATTACTTAATTTAGTATTACATTTTCTAGTTCAATCTATTTACTTATGGATTTCATTATTTCGTCTTTCTTCACCACTTTCTTTACCACAATGAGTAGAAATACATTGTGTAAATGCACCACATTTTCATTATCCACTATTCAGTTGAGGGACACTTAGATTGCTTCCATCTCTTAGCTATTATGAAAAGAGCAACACACATGGATGTACAAGATTCTCTGGGATAGGATGAGTCCTTTGGGATATGCTAAAGAGTGGTATAACTGAGTCATATGGTAGGTTCATTTTCAATTTTCAAGCTGACCAACTTTAATGTTATTTCTTTTTATCTGAAAGCAACTCTGCTGTTATAATGTGAATCCCTTAACGTGCTCTAGAATTAACTTACCACTTATTTTCCGACTTTGTCATTATGGTATATGGATTACAGAAGGCATGCATTCATATTTTAGAGTAATAAAAATTGAAAGGATTTATTTGGGTGGGGAGGGACCTTGCCTTTTCATTTACCAGTTCCATCTACTCCAGGACAAAGTCAGGTCTTGCTAAACCAGGCTTCCCTTTTTGAAGCATGAGCAGACTTTCCTCTTTAAGACTGGACACTGGCTGAAGTCCCATTAGTGGATCCCCAAGATCTCCCTAAACAGGAAGACTGGTGACTCACATTTGCAAGACATTTCAAGAGATGCCCCCATGCATAGTGCCCTGGGACTTATTTGACCTCTGAGGGCAGGGAACAAAGTTATCCTTTAGGTCCCTTGGCCAAATTGGTAGGGACATTATGGATTGTTGTTAAGCTCTCAGAAAGGCTGAATTATACCAGCCTGATAATTCACACCTATACTAAAATTAGGTCATTTGAAAACAAACTGTATGTTATTTCCATGTAATATTTCATGATTTGCCTTCTTCCATTTTGATTGTGTATTGCTCTAAAATATACATACATACCTTCATGGGACTGCTGAGGCATCCAATTTGTGGACCAAGCAGCTACTGGGGTTTCACCCTCTTCAGAGTATACACTGTCATTGTTGGACTACCCAGGCTGTATCATGGAGGCCAGTACAGGAAGTTCAAGACAGGATGTAGTGCTTACTGGACCTCATATGTGTGACCATGGGAAGGAAAGACCCCTGCATGGAGCACAAGGGCAGGATTGCTGGTTGTTTGGATTTGCCAAGGAGGAGCCTTCAAAAACTTCCTTAAGGAAAACATGACATCTTTTGGCCTGAAGAAAAAAAAAAGAAAATCCCCAATTCAGGTGAATGCATATATATATATGTTTGTATGATATATTGAATTATATGTGTATTATGTATATATTTATGTATATTATATATTTATATATATATTGGTTGAAGAGAACAACAACAACAAAAGAAATGGAAATAAAGCCCAACTGAAACAGTGTTCTCCCCCAAACAAAACCTCTGCTTTGAAAAAAAACCCGGAAAGAAAAAGATGCAAGACATGCAAAACAATTATGGCAGAAGTGCATGAACTCAGGTGGGGTAGGGGGCATGGAAAGGGAAATGACTCTAAATTGGATTGAGAAATGATGTATGTGTATGAAAATGTTTAATAACAATAAAAATATATTAAGGGGGGCTGGAGAGTGGTTAAGAGCACTGACTGCTCTTCCAGAGGACCAGGTTCAATTCCCAGCATTGACATGGTGGGTAAAAACTGTCTTAGGCCTGATGTGGTGAAGCAAGCTTTTAATCCCCACACTATCGAGGCAGAGGCAGGCAGATCTCTGTTTGTTCAAAGCCAGCCTGGTCTACATAGCGAGCTCCAGGCCAGCTGGGACTAAAGGAAGACCTTGTCTCCAAATAAATAAATAAATGAATAATAAATAAATAAATAAATAAATAAATAAATAATAAAATATTAATAACAGAGTCCCAGAAAAACAAACAGTGAATGTTTTACCTCATTTGTGGATGCTAACACCAAATCCCCAGTTGAAAGGCAAGTTGAACAACATTATTGTTATATTTCTTTTTATCTGAAAGCAACTATGTTGTTTTCATGTAAATCTCTTAACAGGCTCTAGAATCAACTCACCACTTATTTTCATACTCTGTAATTACTGTACATGGATGGAAGGTATGTATTCATATTTTAAAATAATATAAAATTGAAGGAAGAAAATGTGAATTCCTAAATATAAAAAAAAAAGACTTGGGCTGGAGAGATGGCCTAGCTGTTAAGAGAGCCGACCACTATTACAGAGGACTGGGATTCGATCCCCAGCACCCACATGGCGGCCGAGAACCGTCCGAAACTCCAATTCCAGGAGAACTCCAGTTCCAGGGGAATCCGACACCCTCTTCTGACCTCCGCGGCATTGCAAGACACGGGTGCACGCACCTGCATGCAGACAGTACATTCATACACATACCAAAAAAAAAAAAAAAAAAAAAAAAAAAAAAAAAAAAAGACAGAGAAAGATGCAGGACAGTTATGGCAGAATGCACCATCTGGGGTAGAGTGGGGTGGGGTGGGGGATGGGAAAGGGGAATATGTCTAGACTGAACTGAAAATGATGTCTGAAATACACAAAAATCAATAAAATATATATTGCAAATTAAAGGGGAAAATATGAGTTCCTAAACATATTTAGGAATTAACATATAGTTTATTTTCATAGGTCATAATTTTTATATATATGTGCTGTTTATATAGGCATATTTTGGAGCAATACAAGTGGGAAAGAACAACAACAACTAAAAGACTGGGTCAAATAACTGACTGAAGCAGTTAATTTCTGCCCAAAACAATAAACCTCTATGGAGAAAAAAAATTTTTTTTTTTTTTTTGTGCTAGGATTAAAGGCATGCGCCACCACACCCAGCATGGAGAAAAATTTTAAAAGACTGAGAAAAAGATGCAAGACATCTATGGAATGCATGAACTGGGGTGGGGTAGGGGGCATGGAAAGGGGAATGTGTCTAAATTGGACTGAAAATGAAGTATGAAAAACCTCAATAAAAATATTTTTAAAAATTATGTAAATAGAAAAAACAAAAGAGTTCTCCACACTGTTTTCCTTAGAGGTTGTTTGAGTTTGCAATCCCATAAGCAGTGAATGAGCATTTGTTCCCCTTTCCCCACATCCTCTCCAATATTCGGTAACATTTGTTCTCTTGAGCGTACCCAGTCTGACTGGGGTAAATTGAAATCTTAAAGTGGTTTTAAACTACATTTCCCCCTGAATTTCTATTGATGTTGAACACATTTTAATGTGATTCGTAGCTATATTTATTTCTGCTTTTGAGAACTCTCTCTTCAGATCCTTAGCCCATCTATTAATTGGGTCATTTTTTTTTCTTGATTCTTTGTGTTTTGAGTTCTTTATATATTCTAGATGTTAAATCTCTGTCAGATGTGTAACTGGTAAAATTTTTCTCACTCTGTGGATTTTCTCTTTACTTCTTTGGTTGTTTCTTTTCTTGTATAGATTTTTTTTTTAGTTGAATGATGTCCCACTTGATTGTTGACCTTAATTCTTGGCAAGTTATGTCCAACTTTGAAAGTCTACCCCCTGAGCCTTGGGTGGGTGAAATTTAATACAGGAGACTTATCCAGGGAAATGCATTCTGCAGTCACTTGTTCTCTAATACTTAACCAGTCCAGTCGTGTACGGGGTTGGAGATGGAAGAAGAGGGTTGGGGTCTAAGTTTGATTGAGATCTATTATATGAAATGCACAAAAACTCAATAAAATATTTTTAAAGTAATAAAAATTCAAGTCAGTTAGTCACTAGTGTAATTTGATACAGAAACACTGTTTGGTTGAAATAGTGTCTTCTTATTTATTTAGTGTTCTGGTTAAGGATGAGTTTGTGTGTAACTACATATTACTTAGAATCATTTGTTTGCTCTTAGATCCCAGTGTTCAATATAATTTCTTACAATGTGGCTTCTTGATAAATTTTGTCATTATGGCTTCATGAGATTGCTATAATAAAGTATGTAATCTATTTTAAAAACAAATATTCAGTGTCTTAGTAACTGGAACCTAGGGTTCTTCCACACTTATAACCCAGATCTACATTTGTGGTTTACAGTATTCTGTCCTCTCTCTCTCTAAGAAGTCATAAGAGTGAAGGTCAAGATCCAACTGAACGATTTCATTCCTGTGGCTCCAACGATATACGTTGTTAATTTTTGTTGGAAATTTTCAAGGACAATTATGTCATTAAAGTGGTTTTAGCACTCAATAACTGTGCTAGTAGATGGGATGTCAACTTGATTGGACTAAGAGATATCAGGGATTGATGGAATACACTTTTGAGGCTGTAGGGGTGTTTCCAGAGAGGACTGACATATAGGAGATTGGTGGGGAGAAGAAGGATCTGTCCTCATTGTGGGCAGCCTTGTAAGTTGGGGGAGGAGCAAGCAGCAACACATATATGGCCACTTTTCTGTTTTCCTGAGCAAGTAGGAGGGTGAAAATTAGGACACCTAACTCTTACACTGACAAGACTCCAGCTTCTTTGGCAACGTATACTTAATACCAGGAATCACCAAGTAGCTGCCAAGCTTGCAGTGCTGGACTAGGGTGCTAAGACATCCAGCCTCTTTTTGTAGTTTCATGCATTCTCAGGTTTGAATGAAGAAATTGTGGGGGTGGAGTCACCCGGCCAGCCAGACACCCATCAGGCCCAGAGAGAGGAGGCAGCTCAGCACCTGGGGAATAGGACTTCTGGAGAACCTCCAGACCAGAAAGGGAAGAGCCAGCTGAACCGCCCAATATATAACCAAAAGGGAAAAACTGGAAAGCTAACACAACCATAAACCAAGGAGAAGACAAGGAACATATCTGTAGGAAACAAGCAAATTAAGCTTTCAACACAGTGAAGAAACATTTGAGATTCACACCAGAATACAAACAATAAAATAAACCCACATGCCAAAAACACAAAGAAAAAATAACATGGGAAAAGCACATAGTAAATCTCCACCAGATGCTACCAGTCCTACAGAAGATCCCTACAAAGAAATTTCACTGGAAGGAAGCCAGGATATGGATCTTAGAAGAACAATCATAGACATAATCAAAGAAATCAAGAATATAAAGAACAAATCAGAGAACTAAAGGAAGAAAATAAAAAAAACTCAGGAAAGAACTGGAGGGAAAGAATGATAAACTGCAACAGGAAGGAGTGGGAGAAAATTACAAACTTCAGAAGGAAATAGAAACACTGAAAAGATTCCATGCTGAAATGAAAAGGAGACAGACCAATGAAACAAGGAGCTGCAAGAAGAGAATGACAAGCTCCAAAAGGAAGTGGAAATACTAAAGAAATCACAGGATGAAATGAAAAAGGAAATTGAACACTCATCCAATCAACAGGAAAGGATGGGAGAAAGCCTCAAAAGCAGATTGGATGAAGCAGAAAATAGAATATCATACCTGGGAGATAACAAGGAAAAACAGGAAAGATCAAACAAAGATTATGAAAAATTTTGTAAAAACACAAGAGCAGATCAATCAGGAAATCTTGGACACTATGAAAAGACCAAACCTCCGAATGATAGGGATAGAGGAAGGAGAAGAATCCCAGGACAATGGTGTTGATCAAATCTTCACCAGAATAGAAGAAAATTTCCCTAAACTGAAAAGAGACAAACCCATACAAATACAAGAAGCATATAGAACCCCAAATAGACAAGATCAGAAAAGAAATTCCACATGCCATATCATAGTTAAAACATTAGATGCCCAAAGCAAAAACAAGATACTGAAAGCCACAGGAGAAAAACAGCAAGTTACATATAAAGGAAAACCAATCAGAATTACAGCGCAAACTTGGAAAGCCAGGAGAATGTGGACTAATGTATTCCCAGTACTAAATTACTATAGATGCCAACCCAAATTACTATACCCAACAAAAATGTCAATTATAGTTGAAGGAGAAACAAAAATCTTTCATGACATAAACAAGATGAAATAATTACTATCCAGGAAACCAACTCTTGAGAAAATACTTGAAGCAATTCAAAGTTCAGAGGAAAGGAGCACCTATCCCCAAGCAGCTAGAGAGACAAATTAATAAAACCATAAATGTGAAAATACAAACCTAGAACAAGAATACAAACAGAAAATAAGGTGAAACACATCTCTCAATAATAACCTTAAATATTAATGGTCTAAACTCCCCAATCAAAAGACATACCCTGGGAGAATGGAATAGGAAACAGAATCCATCTATATGCTGTCTGCAAGAAACCCATCTCACCCTCAAGGATGGGCACCAACTTAACATGAAAGGATGGAAAAAGATATTCCAAGCAAATAGTACCTAAAAGCAAGCAGGAGTGGCCATTCTAATATAAGACAAAATAGACCTCAAAGTAAAACTAATCAGAAATGACAAAGAGGGCCATTACATCACTATAAAAGGAACAATTAATCAGGAAGATTTCATAATCATGAATATATAATCATAAATATATATGCACCAAACTCTGGTACAGCAAACTTTATAAACATAATCCTGCAAGAATATGAGGCACAGATTAATCCTAGCACACTAATAGTAGGAGACTTCAATACCCCACTGAGCTCTTTGGACAGATCAGTTGCACAAAGAATAAACAGAGAGACATCGGAACTGAATAATGTATTCATTACTCCAAATGGCCCTTACAAACATCTGCTGAATATTCCACCGAAACACCAGAGAATATACTTTCTACTCACCACCCCATAGAACATTCTCCAAAATTGTCCCCATACTTGAACACATAAAAAACTCAACAAATACAAAAGGATTGAAATAATTTCATGCATTCTGTCAGACCAGAGTGCAATAAAGTTCAATATCAACACCAGGATAAGCCCAACTATACACAAGAAAACATGAAGACTAAACAACACACACAACAAAACCTATGGGGATACTTTAAAAGCAGTTCTAAGATGGAAGTTTATAGCCCTGGGTGCCAACAATAAAAAAAAAATAGAAAGACCCAAAACAAACAATCAAACGCTGTAGCTAAAAACACTTGAGAAACAATCACAAATAAACCCTGAACCCAACAGACAGGAAGACAGGAAGACAGGAAGAAATAACAAAAATCAGAGCAGAAATCAATGAAATAGAAACAAGGAAAATAATACAAAGAATAAATGAATCAAAAAGTTGATTCTTTGAAAGGATAAACAAGATAGACACACCTGTAACCCAGTTAACCAAAAAAAAAAAAGAAAAGAAAGAAAAAAACCAACAACTGCAAATCAATAGAATTTGTGATGAAAAGGGAAACATCACAATGGATAACAAAAAGATCCAGACAATCATACAGGAATACATCAAAAACCTATACTCTACCAAATTTGAAAATCTAAGAGAAATGGATGAATATCTGAAATCCTGGAATTCACCAAAGATTAACCAAGAAGAGATTGACAGCATGAATAGACCAATGATATTTGAAGAAATTGAAAATGTAATAAAAAAAAAACCTCCCAACTAAAAGAATCCCAGGCCAAGATGGCTTCATGGCAGAGTTCTATAAAACATTTAAAGAGGATTTACAACCATTACTACTCAAACTGTTCACAAGGATACAAAAAGAAGGAAATCTCCCAAATTCCTTCTATGAAGCCAGCATTATCCTCATACCCAAACCAGGGAAAGATACAACCAAAAAAGAAAACTATACACCCATCCCATTAATGAACACAAACACAAAAATACTCAAGAAAATACTTGCAAACTACATAAAGACCCACATCAAAAAAAGCATCCATCATGACCAAATTAGATTAATACCAGAGACACAAGGATGATTCAACATACATAAAACAATAAATATTATAAAAATATAAATGGACTGAAAGACAAAAACCACATGGTAATTTCAGTTGATGCAGAAAAATCTTTTGACAAAATCCAGCATCCCTTCATGTTTAAAGTTCTAGAGTGAATTGGATGGAGGGAACATTTCTCAAAATAACCAAGGCCATATACAACAAACCCACAGCCAACATCATCCTAAATGGAGAGAAGTTAGAAGCATTCCCCTTAAAGGCAGGAACCTGGCAAGGCTGCCGCCTATTACCACTCCTCTTCAATAGAGTGCTTGAAATGCTTGCTAGGGCAATAAGGCAAGAAAATGAAATTAAAGGAGTACTAAATGGAAAAGAGGGAGTTAAGCTATCCCTTTTTGCAGACGATATGATAGTTTACCTAAGGGATGCTAAAAACTCCACCAGAAAACTCCAAGAAATGATAAAGACTATCAGTGGTGGGATACAAAATTAACCTAGAAAAATCAGTAGTCTTTATTTACACCAACAACAAGCAACAGAAGAAGAAATATAAGGAGAACTTCCCACTCACAGTAGCCTCAAAAACAATAAAATACCTAGGAATAAACCTAACCAAAGACACGAAAGATCTCTACAACAAAAATTTCAAGCCCCTGAAGAAGGAGATTGAAGAAGACATCAGAAGATGGAAAGAACTCCCATGCTCAAGGATTAGAAAAAATTAATATAGTAAAAATGTCCATTCTACCCAAATTCATTTACAGATTCAATGCAATCCCAATTAAAACCTCCAAGAGTTTCTTCACAGACTTGGAAAAAAAAAATCCTTAAATTCATATGGAAATACAAAAGACCTTGAATAGCCAAAACAACCCAGAGCAAAAAGAGAAATATAGGGGGGATCACTATACCAGACTTCAAACTATATTACAGGGCTATAGTTATAAAAACAGCTTGGTACTGGCACAAAAACAGACCTGTAGACCAATGGAACAAAATTGAAGAACCAAACTTGAGCTCATACAATTTCAGCCACTTCATATTTGAGAAGGAGCCCAAGGAGACAAAATGGAGGAAAGACAGCATCTTCAGCAAATGGCGTTCACAAAACCAGATCACCACATGTAGAAGAATAAAATTAAATCCCTACCTCTCACCCTGTACAAAAATCAACTCCAAATGGATCAAAGACCTCAATATGAAACCCAAAACTCTGAAGGTGATAGAAGAAAACCTTGGCAGCAACCTGCAAGACATAGACATATGAAAAGACTTTCTAATCAGACAGCAGCTGCACAGGAAATAAGGTCAACATTTGACAAGTGAGAACTCATTAAAGTCAAAAGCTTCTGTATAGTGAAAGAAACAATCAGTGAACTGAAGATAAACCCACAGAGTGGGAGGAAACCTTCATGACTGATACATCTGAGAGAGCATTAACTTCCAGAATGTATAAATTACTCAAAAAATAAAGAACTAAGAAAACAAATGACCCACTCAAGAGATGGAGTAAAGAACTGAACAGGGACTTGACAAGTGAGGAAGTAAAATGGCTGAGAAACATCTTAAAAACTGTTCAACATCATTAATAATTAAGGGAATGCAAATTAAAACCACTTTAAGATATCATCTCACTCCAATAAGACTGGCTAGGATCAAGAAAACAAATGATACCAAATGGTTCAGAGGTTGTGGGGAAAGGGGAACACTCATCCACTGCTGGTGGGAATGTAAACTTGTACAACCATTATGGAAAACAATGTGGAGAACCCTTAAAAGACTGAAAATAAGCCTACCACCTGACCCAGTCATACCATTCCTGGGTTTATACCCACAAGACTCATCCTACCACAAAGATAAATGTACAGCCATGTTTATTGCAGCTCTTGTCACAATAGCAAAGTGTTGGAACAAATCAAAGTGCCCCTCAACCAAAGAGTGGATAGAGAAAATATGAGAAATCTACACAATGGAGTTTGATAACAGTGGTAAAGAAAGATGACATCACTAACTTCAGAGGTAAATGGATGGAACTAGAAAATATTATACTAAGTAAGGTAATACAATCCCAGAAAAACAATTGATAAATGGTATCCCTCATTTGTGGATGCTAGCTAGCATCAAGTAAGGCAAAATGAGTAACATTAATGTTATATTTCTCTTTATCTAAAAGCAACTGTGCTCTTAGAATATGAATCTCTTATTGGACTCTAGAATTAACCTACTACCTATTTTCAGACTTTAGAATTTTGGTACAAGGGTGGAGGGTATGTTTGCATATTTTAGAGCAACATAAAATTAAAAGGGAAAAATGTAGATCCTGAAATATGATTTGGAAATAACATACAGTTTATTTTCGGATGACATGATTTTAGTACATGTGTGACATACATAAATGCATATGGTGAAACAATATGAATTGGAGGGAACAACAACAAAAGAACTGGGACAGGGAACTGACTGAAGCACTAGAGTTCTTCCCCCCACCCCTACCAAGTTCATGCAGTTTGCCATACATGTCCTGTTTCCCTGTCTGAATGTTTTCAAAGCCGAAGATTATATTTTTGTGGGGGAAAAAACAAGAGAAAACATTATAATAAATGTCACATTTAAATAAATGAGAACATTTTAATAGACTCATTTCTCTTAGTGTCTTTAAATATTTTCTGAAATTTTAATTTTAGTTTTCCCTTATGATAAGCATCACATTTCTTATTGCTAATATTATTTATAAATAAGATGTTCATCTCAGCCAAATAAAACAGTCAACCCTTTCAATACTTCTTTTGTTTTCTCATTTGTTTATTTTTATTTTACGTCTACATGTATATAAGTGGGCATGCATGAGATACCCATGAATCCAGAAGAGGGTGTTACGTCACCTGAAACTGGCATGAAAGATGGCTGTTAGCTGCCATGTGGATGCTGGGAACTGAAACCATTCTTCTTCCTTTGGAAGAAGAGCGAGTACTCCTAACCACCAAGGCATCACTTTAACTCTTTTATATTTTTTGTTACTGTTATTGTTGTTTTGTTTATTAAACATGTCTTTACATAGCTCAGGCTGGTCTCAAACTTGCTATATACCTGAGGCAGCCCTTGAACGCTTGATCTGATTGCCTCTGCATTTCATGTGCTGAATTACATGAGAGTCCCCTAATACTCCAGACTTGACCATTTTTAAAAACTTATTTTGATTTCAAGCAAGAATGAAGGATATTTTCTCAGAGGTTAGAAAGAGGAGAAGAAATAGAAGTTGGATTGTAAAGGGGAAGAAGAGGAGGAAGGGAAAGAAACCAGAATAGAGACTTTGAAATGATAAAAAGTAAGTGTCTAGGGGCTGGAGAGATAGCCTAGAGGTTAAGAGCACCAACTGCTCTTTCAGAGGACCCAGGTTCAATCCCCAGCACCCACATGGCAGCTGAGAAGAGTCTTTAACTCCAGTTCCAGGGGTATCCGTCACCCTCTTCTGACCTCTGTGGCATTGCACGACACTGGTGCACATGCAGACAGTACATTCATACACATAAAAAATAAAATAAATAAATAAATTTTTTTTAAAAAAGTAAGTGTCGAGGAGGCAGGTTGAATTACCTTTGTAGGTCAGAGATCATTTCTCTTGGAATGATACCTGCTTAGAAATATTAAATAATTTTTCTGTCTTTATTTATTACTCAATGTTCCTGACCCTCTAATTTTACAAAGTAGTAGGGCATCCATCCAACTTCAGCTTAAGGATTTTAATAAATGCAATTCAGGCAAACTCTCAGCAGCCTGGGCTTTCTCTATTAAAATATAACTCACAAGAGTTGAGTCTGAATAAAAATCAAAGGTGGTTTTGCCAAAGGTGGTTTTCCTAGAAGTGAGTTCCTCAGGATTACTAACAAGGATAACATCAGCCAGAATAAAGAAGCATGAATTTCATACTCAGGTGATTTTATTGAATCCCTGCATTATTTACAAGTTGTGTGACCCTCAGTGAAGGCAAACCCTACTGAGTCCCAGCATCTTTCCTTATCAGAGATGATAATTGTTTGAAACTCATTTTTAAAGATTAGTATGAAAAGCTAATTGTTTCAGATGTATCTCAAATTATTGGGACATTTTCCACTGCTGGTTGTTAGGAGAACTGATTCTCTGTGGTGGGATGAGACAGGGACCAAAACTGAAGAAAATGATGACAGACTGTTAACTTACACTTATTTAAATACCATTTCTGATGAATAACTTTATAAATGAAATGCCCTAATCATCTTACTTAGAAAGCAAAACAGCAATTTCTAGAACTGGACATTTAACTTACCTAACATGAACAATGACCTGGATTAGAACCCCAGCAGATACACAATGTGATGTTTTTCCCCTTATTTTCCCATGTCTTAAGCCTTCATTAAGAGTGAGACAAAATAGAAAGAAAAATATGGCCACATGTGAAGAGAAAAGAGATCCTCATGCAAAGTCTGGCTAAAGCTTCTTACTGGCTGAGAAACTAGAATTCCAGCATAATTAATGTCTTCTGTGATCATGGAAATACTATTCCTTTCTTGTACAGATGTGTTCAGGGAAAGAGGCAAAAAATCAAACTTATAGCCTGAAGTATATGACCTTGTGCAGGGCTTCATTCTTCTCCCAGTTCACCCCGTCTATTAATGGTAGGATATAAAATGCTGCAGACACTCTTATGAAATATGTTGACAATTTCCTTCTATCTATATATGCCAATACCATCCACATCAGTACTCATAGTTTAGGTGTTTTCTTTCAGAGTAGGGAAAACATATGTTCACATCAAATCCTGAGTATGTCACACCATTCACAACTAGTAAGATTTGCAAAAGCCAGTATCATGATCTAACTAAGATGTCCTCCAGTGAGCAAAAGATTAAAGTCTGGTAGACTCTTACTGTGTGAAACTAATATAAAGAGCAAAATATTTTTTTTTGCTGTTACGTGGAAATTTAGTATGGGTTAGAAGTGAAAATAACTTGTAGTTTACATACATTTAAGTGTGACCAAATTTTTATGTTGACAGTATTAGACCAATTTCTAAACAACATAAGTAATTTAGTTTACCACTATCCAATGTGTGAATAGATATTGAACATTAGTAAAAATAAGTTAGAGGAATCTTGATTAAATATACATTGTGATCTTTAAGTTATCTGATTAAGACTGGATCCTGTAAAAATAAAGTTTATACATATATAGTTTCAACCTTTATATATGTTACAATTTTTAGATGTATAATTTTAAGGTATAAATTTGCCAGAATGTGTTCTATAGATCCTATGGGGAGTTGGTGGGTCACATCCAGTAGGTGACAGTACATACTTCTTTTTTTAATTTATTTATTTATATATATTTTTATCAAATCTAGACCCGTGCCTCCATCTCCCTACCCCACCAGAGCTCATGTATTCTGCCAAACATGCTTTTCATCTCTTTCTCAGACTTTCTGAATATTCTCCATGTGGAAGTTGACTGTTTTGAGCAGAAGTTCACTGTTTCAGTCAGTTCTTTGATGCAGTCCTTTCTGTTGTGGTTGATGTTGTTGTTTCCAATATGCACCACTCCCAACTGCTTTGGACAAAGGCTCAAGGGGCCACGCAAAAGAAATACTCACACCTCGGTAATTGGCACAAGCATCCACAGATGAGGGATACCATTCGTCTTTGTTTTTCTGGGACTGTGTTACTTCACTCAGTATGATGTCCTCTAGCTCCAAACATTTTCCTGCACAGCTCATGATGTCCTCTTTACTGCTGCATAGAACGCCATTGTGTAGATATACCACATTTTCTCTATCTACTCATCAACTGAGAGGCATTTGGATTGGTTCCAGCTCCTTGTTATTGTGAAGAGAGATGAAATAAACATGGATGTGCATGTATCTCTGTAGTTGGATGTTTTGTACATGCCCAGCAGTGGTAAGGCTGGGTCAGGTGGCAAGTTCATTCCAAGTATTCCAAGGTTCCGTCAGAAATCCTTTCCATAGTGGTTGTATGAGTTAACATTCTCACCAACAGTGGATGAGTGTTTTTCCCCTTGTCCCACAACTCTGCCAGCATTTGTATCATTTGGTTTTCCTTGATCCTAGCCAGTCTTATTGGAATAGATGATATCTTAAAGTGGTTTTAATTTTCATTTCCTTAATTGATTAATGATGTTGAACACTTTTAAGATGTTTCTCTGAGCCACCTTATTCTCACTTGCTAAGTCTCCCTGTTCACAGCTCTTTTAGCTCCATCTCTAATGAGTGTTTTGTTTTGTTCTTATTTTTTGAGTAATTTCATACATTCTGGAAATTTAATGCTCTCTGTCAGATTGCTTCAGTTCTAAGGTTTCCCCCTCCAAACTCTGTGAAGTTTCTCTTCATCACTTGATTGTTTCTTTCATGATGGACAGAACTTTGTGACGTTTAATGAGTTCCACATTGTCCATGTTGACCTTAATTCCCTTGTGCAAGCTGCTGTCCTGATTTAGCGAATTTCTTCTCCTATGTCTATGTCTTGCAGTTCTGCTGCAAGCTTTTTCTTCATTCCTTCAGGTTTTGGGGTTTTTCACGTTGAGGCTACGTTGTTCCATGGTCTGGAGTTGTTTTGTAACAGGGTGGAGAGGTAGGGATTTAATTTAATTCTTCTAATGTGGTGATCTCAGTTTTGGACAACCCACTTGCTGACGAGATTCTGTTTTATCGCATTGTGTCTCTCTGGTCCTTCTTTGCCCTTTTTAACTATGAGTGCGCAAATTGTATGATGCTCAGGATTTGGTATCTTTTTTCGGTTTTGTTCCATTTGGTCTTAACAAGGGCTGTTTTTGTGCTCAGTACCAGGGCTGTTTTTTAATAATTCGCCCTGGTATATAGTTGCAAGTCTGAGTTAGAGATTCCCCCCTGTAGTATCTCTTTTGCAGTCAGGGTTGTTTTGTCTATTTGGGGTCTTTTTTTTGTCCAAATGAATTTAGGACTTTTTTGGGTTTTTCCAAGCCGGTGAAGAAACGCTTGGGGATTTTGATTGGAATTGTGTTAATTCTATACAAGAGTTTCAGAGGTAGAGTGGACATTTTACGATGTTAATTTCCCAATCCATGAGCATGGGAGGTTTTTGGTTCCACTTCTGAGTCCTGCCTCTTCAATAATCGTTCTTTAAAGGTTGAAAATTTTTGTTGGAAGATCTTTAGTGTCGTTGGTTAGGTTTATTCCTAGGTATTTTAGTTGTTGTGAGGCCATTGTGAATGGGAAAGATCTCTTTGAATTTCTGTTCCTTTCTTTCTCCCATTGTGCTTGTTCTTGGTGTAAAAGAAAAGCCAGTGATTTTTTATTTTAGTTTTTGTATGTGTTGAATGTACTGTCTGCATGTAGTTTGGTGCCCTGTGTCCTGCAATGCCGTGGTCAGAAGAGGGTCTCAGATGCCCCTGGAACTGGAGTTTTCGCCTGGAATTGGAGTTAAAGCTGGTTCCTTAGCTGCCATGTGGGTGCTGGGGATCGAACCCAGGTCCCTCTGCCAAAAGCAGTAGTGTTTCTAACACTAGGCTAGTCTCTCCAGCCCTGGACATTGATTTTTTTTAGGTTATTTTGTATCCTGCCTCTTTCTGAAGCTTTAATCATTGCTAAGGAGTTTTCTGGTAGAGTAGGACTTAGCAATCCACCTTAGTAAGGAATATGTAATCATCAGCAAATAGGAATAGCTTGACTTCCTCTTTTCCAATTAGTACTCATATTTAATTGTCGTTTCTCTGCCTTATTGTTCTAGGCAAAGTGTTTCAAGCCAAACTTTTATATTGGAAGAGGAGTGGTGATGGGCAGCCTTGTGGAATTCCTACCTTTAAAGCGATGTTTCTGTCGATTTCCTCCTACCCACATTTGGGATGATATTGGCTGTGGGTTTTCCTTATATGGCTTTGGATTACATTGAGGAATGATCCCTTCAGTCCAATTCCTTCTAGACTTAAAAGCATGAAAGGATGCTGTGATTTTGTCAAAGGCTTTTTCAGCATCAATTGAGATGATGGTATGGTTTCTGTCGTTTCATTCCATTTATGTGTTATGATGATGTTTATTAATTGATTTTTGTATGTTGAACCATCCCTGCATCTCTGGTATGAATCCAACTTGGTCATGGTGAATGATCTTCTTGTGTGGGTCTGTATGCAATTTGCCAGTATCTGTGTTAGATTTTGGCATCTGTTGTTTATAATTAGGGTAGAGAGGGTCTATAATTCTCCTTTTTAGTTTGTATCTATTGCCTGGTTTTGGTAATAGAGTGATCCTGGATTCATAGAAGGAATTTGGGAGAATTCCCGCTGTATCCTTTTTAGACAGTTGTTTCAGTAATATGGTTTAGGGTTTCTTTTTGAAAGTTTTTTTAAATGTTTTATAGAATTCTTCCATGAAACCGTCTGGGCCTGGGCTTTTTTTGTTAGGAGGTTTCTTATTACATCTTCAAGTTCTTTATATATTATGGGTCTGTTTAGGCTGTGGATCTCTTCTTGGTTGAGCTTTGGTGATTCCCAGGATTTCAGGTATTCATCCATTTCTTCTAGGTTTTCAAACTTGGTAGAGTATAGGTTTTTAAAGTATTCCCATATGATTTTCTGTATCTTTTCCTTGTCTGTTGTGATATTTCCATTTTCATCACGGATTATATTGATTTGAACTTGTTCCTTCTTTCTTTTGGTTAACTGGGCTAGAGGTCTGTCTATCTTGTTTATTCGTTCAAAGAACCAACTTTTGGATTCATTGATTTTTTTGTATTGTTTTCTTTGTTTCTATTTCACTGATTTCTGCTCTGAATTTTTTGTTTCTTCCTGTCTGTTGCATTTAGGGTTCATCTGTTTTTGCCTCTCAAGTGCTTTTAGCTGTAGTGTTAGATCATTCACTTGTGCTCTTTCTGTTTTTCTAATGTAGCCACCCAGGACTATAAACTTCCCTCTTAGGACTGTTTTTATGGTATCCCATAGGTTTTGTTTTGTTCTATTGTCATTGCCATTCAGTTCCAGTATTGCTTTTATTTTTTTCTTTATCTCTTCCTTGACCCATTCATTATTCAAGAGTGTGTTGTTTAGTCTCCATGTGTTCTTGTAGGCAGTAGGGCTTATCCTGGTGTTGATGTTGAGCTTTATTGCACTGTGGTCTGATAGAAGGCATGAAATTATTTCAATCTTTTTTGTAATTGTGGAGTTTTTTTCTGTGCCCAGTATGTGGTCGATTTTGGAGATAAAGAGCAAAATATTAATAAAGTATTGATATAAATAACATGAATGAATCTCAAAAGAAATGTGCTGAGTGTATACAGCAGTTCCCAGAATAAATATATCACATGATTTCATTTGAAAGTATCTCTCAGGCTGTAGAGATGGCTCAGCAGTGAAGAGCAATGGTTTCTTTTGCAGAGGACCTAGATTCCAATTCCAGCACCCACGTGGCGGCTAGCAACCATCCCTAACTCCAGTTCCAGGGAATGTGATGCCACCTTCTGGCCTCCGCAGACATTACACAACACGGGTGCCCCTATCTACTTGCAGGCAATACACTCATACACACAAAATAAAAACAATAAATAAAGAAGGAAGATATCTTTGGAAAACATCTTTGAAATGGTAAAATTATAGAAAAGAAGAACACAATGGTGGTTGCTATCATACTGCAAGCCTGCTTGTGTGTAAGATAGAAGTGACCATGGCTATGAAAGGGCAAGGCAAGCCATCCTCACTGTGCTAGTAGAGTATTGTCAGTTAGATGAAGATATCATTGCTCTTGTTCCAGTCGGAATATTAGTAAAATATTCATAAGAGCCTGTAAATTAACTGCAAAATGGTAAAGAATGCACAAAAATCATGGATTTATTTATTAGTCTGAATCTTCAGGAAAAAAAAAACAACCTCAAATTTTAGGGCACAGATAACAAAAAAATGCAATATTTTCAAGTTAACAGTACTGTATACAAGTAAATTACAAAGCTTTACACAAACCTGCAACAGAAATTTGATAACTTACTCATAAATACAAAGAAGGAAAGAGGGATAAATCCCCAAAAGAGTGAACAATGCAAGTAAAACAAAAAGACATTCTACCACACCAACAGCAAGCAACTGAGGAAGGAATTCAAGGAGACCTTCCCATTCACAATAGCCTCAAAAACAATAAAATAGTGGCAGGAAACCTTAACAGAAAAAACATCTGACAAAGCATTGATTTCCAGAATATATAAACTACTCAAAAAACAAAGAAAAAAGAAAAAAAAAAAAAAAACTCCATCAATAGATGGAGCAATGAGCTGAACAGAGACTTCACAAGTGAGTAATTAGAGGTGAGTAATCAAAACCACTTTAAGATATCATCTTACTCCAATAAGACTGGCTAGGATCAAGAAAACAAATGATACCAAGTGCTGGAGAGCTTGTGGTGAAAGGGAAACACTCAACCACTGTTGGTGAGAATATAAACTCCCACAGCCACTATGGAAAGCATTCTGGAGAACCCTTGGAAGACTTGGAATGAACTTGCCACCTGACCCAGCCTTACCACTGCTGGGCATGTACCCACAAGACATCCAACTACAGAGATACATGCACAGCCATGTTTATCTCAGCTCTCTTCATAACAGCAAGGAGCTGGAACCAACCCAAATGCCCCTCAACTGACGAGTGGATTGAGAATGTGGTACATCTACACAATGGAGTTCTATGCAGCAGTAAAGAAAGATGACATTGGGCTGGAGAGATGGCCTAGCGGTTAAGAGTGCCGACCACTCTTGCAGAGGACCCGGGTTCGATCCCCAGCACCCACATGGCGGCTGAGAGCCGTCTGGAACTCCAGTTCCGGGGGAATCCGAGACCCTCTTCTGACCTCCGCGGTGTTGCATGACACGGGTGCACAGACTTGCATGCAGACAGTACATTCATACACATATGGAAATAAATAAAATTAATAAAAAAAACATTATAAAAAGAAAGATGACATCATGAGTTTGCAGGTAAATGGCTGGAGCTAAAATATATACTGAGTGAAGTAACACAGTCCCAGAAAAACAAAGGACGAATGGTATCCCTCATCTGTGGATGCTAGTGCCAATTTGTAAGTATTTCTTGTGCACTGCCCCTTGAGCTTTTGTCCAAAGCAGTTGGGAGTGATGCATATTAGAAACAACAACAACAACAACAACAACAACAACAATAACAAAACAACAGAAAGGACTGCATCAAAGAACTCACTGAAACGGTGAACTTCTGCTCAAAACATTCAACTTCCACATGGAGAATTTTGAGAAAGACTGAGAAAGAGATGAAAAGTATGTTTGGTACAATACATGAGCTCTGCTGGGGTGGGGGGTAGGGTGGGGGACACGGGTCTAGATTTGATTATTAAGATAATCTTCTACAAAAATATATATAATAAAAATATTAATCCCTGACATAGATCAGGCCATATTTGAGAGTAGTTTTGGAATACTTATATGAATAAAACAAATTAATTTTAAATAGTTCTATCCACATATATAAGAAATTAAATAATTTTGTTGAAGATGATGAAAATACCATGAATCCAGCCACCAATGTGTGCTGCTCAGGGGAAAATCAAGGTGCCTTGTATTTGACCGAGGCTTTTCCTCTAGCTTCCACTGAGCATAAACTCACCAGTTAGTGTGCCAGATTCTCAAGGTCATACAAAACTTCTCCTGACTCTATGGTCTAGTGGGTCATGTCACCTGAATTCAAAGAATTAAATTCAGGAAAAATGAGAGGATGAATTTAGATGAATTATAGATTCATGAGCGGGAGCCTGAAGGAAAGAAGGAAGAATTCCTGTGCAGCAAGAGTGGAGCCTGAGCTTGGGATACCATTCCACTGATATTTTCCTGGGTGGGGGGGGGAGTATGGGGAATGGTTGAGTTGAGTTAGTGGGCCCAGTCATAAGCTGGCCAGGGGTCTCTTCTCACTTGCAGCCATGTCCTCAGTTTTATCTTCCAAGCAGGAATGCTCATTTAAGGAAAGAGAATTAGGAGAAAACAGTCCTTCCTTCTAGTATCCCTAACCTGTGGCCAGGATAGAACCAAAGACATTTTGGCTTAAATGCTTTCAGCATCTCTTGCCTTCAGCAAGGAAAGTGATGGCCACAAGGCTAAGGGCATTTCTAGCTTTTATCCAAGGAAAATATGTTATCATTCAGGGTCTCCTGTATTTAAGTTGCATGGCAAATTTCTTTTTTTTTTGTTTGTTTTTAAAGCATTTTAATAGACATATTAGTCCAGAAAATACAAATACATTTCATGAACCAATACATTTTTAGGAAAAAGTAGGAAAAATAATAAAAAACACCTTGCTTTAAAAAATGTAGGTAAATATATAGAGCTATATAATGGCATCTATCTATCTATCTATCTATCTATCTATCATCTATCATCTATCTTTTTTTTAATTAGTTTTTTATTGATGCTTTGTGCATTTCATACATTTTTTCCAATTCAGTTCAGGCTTATTTCCCTTTCCCTCCCCCCCCTCCCCCACCCCATCCCAGATCATGCATTCTGCCATAACTGTCCTGCATCTTTCTCTCAGTTTTTTTTTTCATTTTTAGCTATAAGTGATAATCCATGAGTACAAGCATCCTTCATGCAAAACCTATCTGCAGGCTGTTGTGCCCAAACACCTACAGCCCCACCATCCAGTGGGGGGTGATAGGTTGTTTGTGCACCAAGAAGAGATTGAGAAGCATGGCAAATTTCTATCTCCTGCTCTCTTCAAGAGAAGACTTACCATTCAGAGGCAAGGAGTATAATGGCTGACAGTCTACAGTTGCAAGTGTACAAAGAACAAATGGGACATGGTCAGTTCTAGCTAAACCAAAACACATTTAATTGCAGTCTGCTTTGAGTTCTCCCCATTGGGTACCCAAGGAATTTTCAAATCTACTTTGTAGTCTGAGTTATTCTTATCCAATCTTATTTTCATATCTAATTATGTTCATAAGAAATCTATGCAAGCTAGGCATGATGGCCCATGACTTTAATCCTAGCACCCAAGAGGCAGAGGCAGGTGGATCTCTGTGAGTTCAAGGCCAGCCTGGTCTACATAATGAGTTCTAGAAAAGCTGGGCGACAGGGAGTCCTTGCCTCAAAAAGACCAAAAAAGAAAAAATAAATAAATCTATGCAATTCCAGTTCATTTTAGTTTTTTTAAAAAAAATCACTTATCTTCCCCTGCCAAATATTTTGTGTTTCTTCCTGTGTATCAACATCTTCTTTACAGAAGATCTCATTAGCACAGTGCCATCTTTCTGCCTTATTCTCACCTGAGGTCAGTTATTTATGCAGGATTTAAAACATTCACACTTCTTAATCTCGTCAACTGCACATATGTATGTATTGTGTGTGCTTGTGTGCATATTAATGTCTATTTGTGAATGAATGTAAATATCAACATTTCTTTAAATTTCTTTTTTGAGACAGGGTCTCCCTGTAGCTCCACCTGTCCTGAAACTCACTGTATAAACCAGGCTGTCTTTGAACTCACAGAGATCTGCCTGCCTCTGCCTCCCCAGTGCTGGGATTAAAGACATGTACCACCACGCTGGGCCTAAATTTCTTTTTACGTCATGTATTTACTTCAATTTGTTTGTAACTCAAAATCTCTTCCATCTAGGAAGTTGTTCTAACATACTAAGAACATATATTTGTCCTGTGTTCGTCATGTATTTACTTCAATTTGTTTGTAACTCAAAATCTCTTCCATCTAGGCAGTTGTTCTAACATTTGTCCTGTGTTCTATATAATAGAAAGAATAAATGGTGTTTTAAGGTAAGTGTATTTCAGCAGCACAAACTCAAACTGTATAGTGTCAAAATAAAATATCCCAAGCTAAGTAACACAAAATGAGCCAGGAACAAAAAGTTAATATCCAGTTTACTGAAAGTTTTTTTGTTTCTTTGTTGTTGTTGTTGGGGGGCAGGGGGGGTCTGGAGATGTAGCTCAGGGGTAAAGTGCTGGCTATGAATATGCAAGCCAGAGTTCAATTCTAAGCACCAAAGGAAAACAGCTGCATTTCTAGAGTATGGTGCTCCTTCCATTGTTACCCAGCATGGCTCTACCCTCCTATGCTTGTCCTTGTCCTTTTGTTTTATAATTCTGCGCTAAGAAAACGCAAAATGCTTTGTACTCTGGGGAGCAGTTCATTTAGTACTCAGAACTATTGCAAACTTTATTTTCTGTTACATTTCAAGATTTCTATTAATTGAATCAGATCTTGAACTTCACATTGAATAAAGACTTTGCTGAGAGTTCTGCATCAACTTTGATAAGAGAGGAGACTGCTGATTTTCAGCTTTTATTATAACCTTTTTTCTTGTCAAAATGTCCTTTAATAAGACTGTTTTTAATCTCTTTAAATTAATGAAACTTGTTAAATGGCTCTTAAGGAAATCATTTTGATAATGGTTGACAGATTTTTTTTTCTCCCAGATGGATTGCTTAAGATAGTTTCTCTTTTGATACAGAAGGGAAAAAAGCCAATCCCAAACTACATTATTTTACATCTCCCAGAGGAATACTTCTCAGCCTTGGTTTTCTGGTCTATGACCAAAGAGTGATTTATTTATTGAGGAAAGAAGTTACCTAGATTTCAAAGAGCAGGACCTTAGGGACAGAAATTCTGATGTTTGTTTGTAGCATGCTTTTGTCCTTTTTTTTTTTTTTTTCTAGGCTTGACCTTTTTATACTATCTTTCATACAATGATCAGACTGTTATTAAAGTGTATTATTGCTAACGGGTTATTCTCAAAATGTGCTTGAGTGATTCCTTTCACTCTGAATCACGACTTAATTTAATACTTAGAATATTACATTGCAGGTTTTAATTTGTTTGGAACGTGATTTTTGAATCTAAGAACATGACGTGTTTTCCCATCATTACTGCATAGATCTAGAAAATCAAGGGGGAGAAGACCAAGAACTTGCATTTTATGATCTCTTGCATTTAAGAAATAACCATTCTGATGGGGCCAGAGAGAAGACTCAATGGTTAAGAGCATTGTCTGCTCTTACAGAGGACCCAGGTTTGGTTCCCAGCACTCATATGGCTGCTAAGAACATCCACAACTCCAGTTACAGGGCATCCAATCCTCTTCTAATCTGTCAGAAGCATTGCATGGCATGGGCTCATTTACATACATTCAGGCCACACACTCCTACACATAGAAAAAATATTAAATAAAATATTTAAAAATAATCATTTTGAGCACAATTTTCTCAGTATTTAATGGGGTAAGATTCAGTTACTCCAAATATTTCTCCATTTCTGCAAAAATATATTTGTATTTTTTTTTTTATAAAAAACAGCTACCACAGATTAGAAAAGAGCTTTGCTTCCTGGATCTAAATGACCTTGACATGCATTATTTAGTTAAAGTAAAATCTGGCTTGGGAAGTTACTATCTCTTTTGTTTACATGAGTCTGGATTGTACTGAGAAGTGATGAATGAAATGCACAAAACTTCAATAAAAGATTTAAAAAAAAGAAAATGAAACCTAAGCTTCAGTAGAGAGCTCAGGGTATTGAAGATGCTTTGACCATGGATATTTTCTTTTTCTTTTTTCTTTTTTCTTTGACTTGCATCTCCCAGCTTGGGAAAATACTTTTTTATGTGTTTATTATTTTTTAAGGGATTCACAATATAAGAGCACAGTTGCTTTCAGATCACATTGACATTGCTCAGTTTGCCATACAATTAGGTAATTGGTGCTAGCATCCGTAGATAAGGGATACCATTCATCGTTTGTTTTTCTGGGACTGTGTTACTCCACTCAGCATGATATCTTCTAGCTCCAGCCAATTACCTGCAAAGCTCATGATGCCATCTTTCTTTACTGCTGCATAGAACTACATTGTATAAATGTGCCACATTCTCTCTATCTACTAGTCAGTTGAGGGGCACTTGGATTGGTTCCAGCTCCTTGTTATTGTGAAGAGAGCTGCAATAAACATGGCTGTGCATGTGTCTCTGTGGTAAGATGAGTCTTTTGGGTACATGCCTGGGAGTGGTATGGCTGAGTCAGGTGGCAAGTTCATTCCAAGTCTTCCAAGGGTTCTCCACACTGCTTTCCATAGTGGCTGTATGAGTTTACATTCCCACCAGCAGTGGATATGTGTTCCCCTTTCCCCACAACCTCTCCAGCACTTGGTATCATTGGTTTTCTTGATCCTAGCCAGTTTTATTGGAGTAAGATGATATCTTAAAGTGGTTTTGATTTGCATATCCTTAATGATTAGTGATGTTGAACACTTCTGAAGATGATTCTCAGCCATCTCTAATTCCTCACTTGTGAAGTCTCTGTTCAGCTCTTTGCTCCATTTATTGAGTGGGTCACTTGTTTTCTTTCTTCTTTGATTTTTGAGTACTTTATATATTCTGGAAATCAATGCTTTGTCAGATGTTTCTACAGTGAAGGTTTCCTCCCACTCTGTGGGATTTCTCTTCACTTCCTTGATTGTTCGTTTTGATGTACAGAGCTTTTGAGTTTAACAAGGTCCCATTTGTCAATTGTCAACCTTAATTCTTGTGCAGCTGCTGTCTGATTTAGGAAGTCTTTTCCTACGCCTATGTCTTGTAGTCTGCTGCCAACTTTGTCTTCTATTGCCTTCAGAGTTTGGGGTTTCACATTGAGGTCTTTAATCCATCTGGAATTGACTTTTGTACAGGGTGAGAGGTAGGGGTTTAATTTCATTCTTCTACAAGTAGTGATCCAATTTTGCCAACACCACTTGCTGAAGATGCTGTCTTGAATTCCTTCTTCAGTTGCTTGCTGTTGGTGTAAAGAAAGGCTACTGATTTTTTTTCTAGGTTAATTTTGTATCCTGCCACTTTACTGAAGCTCTTAAACATTTTTAGGAATTTTCTGGTGGAGTTTTTAACATCCCTTAAGTAAACAATCATATCATCAGCAAAAGGGATAGCTTGACTTCCTCTTTTCCAATTAGTACTCTTTTAATTTCCTTTTCTTGCCTTATTGCTCTAGCAAGTGTTTCAAGCACTATATTGAAAAGGAGTGGTGACAGGGGGCAGCCTTGTGGAATTCCTACCTTTAAAGGTAATGCTTCTGTCATTTACCCATTTGGAATGATATTGGCTGTAGGTTTCCTGTATATGGCTTTGACTACTTTGAAGAATGATCGCTTCAATCTAATTCCCTCTAGGACTTTAAGCATGAAGGTATGCTGGATTTTGTCAAAGGCTTTTTCCATGTCAATTTAGATGATCCTATGGTATTTGTCTTTCAGTCCATTTATATGCTTGATGATATTTATTGATTTTCTTATGTTGAACCATCCCTGCATTTCTGGTAGGAATCCAACTTGGTCATGATGGATGATCTTCTTGATGTGGGTCTGTATTCAATTTGCCAGTACTGTATTTAGAATTTTGGCATCTGTGTTCATGAGGGAGATTGGTGTATAGTTCTCCTTTTTAGTTGTATCTTTGCCTGGTTTTGGTAATAGAGTGATCCTGGCTTCATAGAAGGAATTTGGGAGAATTCCCTCTATATCCTTCTAAACAATTTCAGTAATAATGGTTGTCTTTTTGAAATGTTTTATAGAATTCTGCTGTGGAACTGTCTGGGCCTGGGCTTTTTTTAGTTGGGAAGTTTCTTATTACATCTTCAATTTCTTCATATATTATTGGTCTATTTAGGCTGTCGATCTCTTCTTGGTTGAGCTTTGGTGATTCCCAGGATTTCAGGTATTTATCCATTTCTTCTAGGTTTTCAAACTTGTTAGAGTATAGGTTTTTGAAGTATTCCCATATGATTTTCTGGATCATTTCATTGTCTGTTGTGATATTTCCCCTTTCATCATGGATTATATTGATATGGAGTTGTTCCTTCTTTCTTTTGTTAAACTGGGCTAGAGGTCTATCTTGTTTATTCTTGCAAAGAACCAAATTTTGGATTCATTGATTTTTTTTGTATTGTTTTCTTTGTTTCTATTTCATTGATTTCTGCTCTGACTTTTGTTGTTTCTTCCTGTCTGTTGCGTTTAGGTTCATCTATTGTCTCTCAAATGTTTTTAGCTGTAGTGTTAGATCGTTCACTTGTGCTCTTTTCTGTTTTTCTAATGTAGGCAACCTGGGCTACAAACTTACCTATTAGGACTGCTTTAAAACTATCCCATAGGTTTTGTTGTGTTGTATTATCATTGTCATTCAGTAAAACATTCCAGGAATATTTTTATTTCTTTCTTTTTATTTCAGTAAAAAACATTCCAGGAATGTTTTTTATTTCTTTCTTTATTTCTTCCTTGATCCATTCATTGTTCACGAGAGTGTTGTTTAGTCCCCATGTGTTCTTGTAGATAGTAGGGCTTATTCTGGTGTTGATATTGAGCTTTATTGTGTTCTGGTCTGATAGAATGTATGAAATTATTTCAATCTTTTTTTTATTTGTGCAGGTTTCTTCTGTGTCCCAGTATGTGGTCCATTTTGGAGAATGTTCCCGTGGGGTGCTGAGTAGAATGCATATTTTCTGGTATTACAGTGGGATATTCAGTAGATGTCTGTGAGGTCCATTTGGTGTATCATATAGTTCAGTTCAGATGTCTCTCTGTTTATTCTTTGTCCAGTTGACCTGTCCAAAGGGCTCAGGGGGATATTGAAGTCCCTACTATGAGTGTACTGGGGTAATCTGTGCCTTATGGTCCTGGAGAATTGTCTTTATAAAGTTTGGTGCACCAGAGTTTGGTGCATATATATTCATATTTGTGAAATCTTCTTGGTGAATTGTTCCTTTGATAAAAATGTAGGGCTGGAGAGATGGCGTAGCGGTTAAGAGTGCTCTTACAGAGGACCTGGGTTCGATCCCAAGCACCCACATGGCGGCCGAGAACTGTCTGAAACTCCAATTCCAGGAGAACTCCAGTTCCAGGGGAGTCTGGCACCCTCTTCTCACCTCCACAGCATTGCAGGACACAGGTGTACAAACTTGCATGCAGATAGTACATTCATACACATACACAAATAAAATAAATAAATAAATAAATAAATAAATAAATGCAATGGCCTTCTTTTTCTCTATTGATTTCTTTTTACTTTTGAAAAGTCTGTTTTGTCTGATAATTAAAATAGCAACACCTGCTTTCCTTTTTGGTACCATTGTTGGAATATAATTTTCCATCCTTTCACTTTAAGGTGGTGCCTTATCCTTGAAGATAAGATGAATTTTTGTAGACAGCATATGAATGGGTTCTGGTTTTCCTAATCCAATCTCCCAAGTCTAAGTCTTTTTTTTTACAACTGATTCAATCAGCTTTTTGAGATGGGGTCTCCCTTGATATCCCCACCACACCCACTTTTTTTATAAAAAAAAAAAAACCTCTGGTAGTGGCCATCGGCTGAGCCTGGGTTCTCCTGTACTGAGACTCCTGGTGTGGGTCTTCACAAGATAGTCAGTGATTTCATGATAGGGAGACTTGGTGAATACTGTCTCTTTCCAAAGGTCTGGAGTCAAGTAGCTGTAGGTCTTAGAGACGGCATCAAAGGTGACCTTGGAAAAATTGCCCAGGGTGGCAGCGCAGCCCCTGGCTTGATGTGTAGCAGTCATCAATACCAGCCATCGTTAGCAACTTCTTGGGCACAGGGAGCAGAGACGATGCCAGTACCTCTGGGGGCAGGGATGAGGCACACCAGTACAGAGCCACAGTGGCCTGCCAGTCTAAGTCTTTTGAATTGGGGAGGTTAGTCTATTAATATTTAAGGTTATCAACTGTTAGATTTGTTTTCTCCTTTCACCTTATTATCCATTTGCATTTTTTGGTGTAGGTTTCTACCTCTGGGCAGTTATGCTTTTATTGATTCATCTTTCTAGGTGCCTGGGGATAGTTGCTCCCTTCCCTTTGTCCTTTGAAATTGCCTTAAGTATTCTCTGAAAGTTTGGTTTTTCTGGACATCTATTCTTTCATCTTGTTTATGTCATGGAAGATATTTCTCTCTCCTCAACTATAATTGACATTTTGCTGGTATAGTAACCTGGGTTGGCATCTAAATAGTCATTTAACACTGAGAATTCCTTTGCTCAGCGTTCTTCTTGCTTTCATAGTTTGACCGGAGTCAGTTGTAATTCTGATAGGTTTCCCCTTAATAGTCACTTGTTGTTTTTCTCTTGTGGCTTTCAGAAATTTTGTCTTTGTTTTTGGGCATCTAGCATTTGAACTATGATATGAGACATGGAAGAGTTTTCTTTTCTGATCATGTTTGTTTGGAGTTCTTGTGCTTCTTATATATTTGTTATTGGTTTATCTATTTTAAGTTTGGGTAAATTTTCATCTATTCTGTTGGAAGATCTGATCAATAAATTCTCTTAGGATTCTTCTCCTTCCTCTATTCCTTTTTTTTTTTTTTTGGTCTTTTCCCTATGATGCGGAAAGGGTGTCCCACGTTCCTGGTTGTTTTCCACTTTTGTGTAATTTTTAAATTTTTTCATAATCTTTACTTGAGGTTTTTAGTTTGTTCTGTGTTATATCTTCCAGGTCTGATTATCTTTGGTTCTGCTTCCTCCATTCCTGCTTCTGAGGCTTTTTCCATTCCTTTCCTCTTGATTGGATGAGTGTTTTAATTTCCTTTTTCAACTTCTCTTTCTGATGTCTTTAGTATTTCTACCCATTTTGGAGCCTCTTCTCAATCACTTCCTGGTAGCTCTTTGCTTCCTGATTTGGTTTCATTATCGTTTTAAACAATGGGATCTTTTCAGTGTTTCCCACTTTCTTCCAGAGTTTTGTCATTCTCTCTCTCTTTCTATGTCCTTCTTGAGTTTTTCAATTCTCTTTTTTCAAGTTCGTCTGACTTGCCTCTTTAAAGTTTTTTATTTCTTTGAGTGTTTTCATAATTGTACTTCTAATATGTGTGCCCTGGGCCATCCCAAGGGGGATCCAACCTGTAGGATAGTCTTCCAGGGTTGTGGATTGGTAAATGGAATTATCCTGCACCTTTCCGATGTTGTCCCTACGTCGTGTCCCTGTCATGTGGATTTCTCCTGTTGTCTGTATTCCTAATGTGAATCCCAAATCGCCGTTCTTCAACTGTGTTGAAGGGTCTTGTTTTTTCTTGCCTCCTTCAGAATGCCTTGTTGTTTTGTTTGATTGATTTTTCTTTTCTCCATTTCTCCCCTGATTATGGGAGTGTTGCCTGTTCTAACTTTTAGGCTTTCTTTGAAGTCTAACTACATCTCTTCCCTTTCTGTTCTGAAAGGTTCTCCAAAAGATCCACTTGGACGACTACTGTGCTTCAGCTGGCCCCGGAAAATCCCCTGACCATAGATATTTTCTAAAGAAAGCTGAAATAATGGACTTCACCCTGCCCAAGAGATAGCTATATGCAAAAGAGTCATCAGAGCTGGAATAAAGGAAAAAAGTGAGTTGTTATAATAATTATCCAACAGGGGGAGATGTATCGGCTGAGGACATTGCACCCATACAGCCAGAGAGAGAAAAGGATCCTGAGGGAAGACAGAGAGATAAAGATAATGTACACCAACCCAAAGAAGACACAAACCTGGGCATTCCATGCTAGGAACAATCAGTCTCTACATACTATGCTAGGTGCAGAATTAAAGAAAGCGTGAATAAGAGGTTAAGAGTTTTAAAGGGTATAAAACTTTAGATCTTAATAAAAAGACAAAAAAAAAAGCCTGCCACTGTCTTGTTTTGCCTGTCTTCAATACTTATTGGCAAGTGCAGCTACCTGGGGGCTACCACTGGGCTTTGCCATCCTTCAAAAACATGAGGCACAGCTTTTCAAACCTGCCAATATGGACTGAAGGACTCATGTCTCTCTCCAAGAAATCCTCCAAACCTTCAAGTGCTGGATAGGGACTGCTGAGACATCAAAATTGTGGACTGAGCTACTACCTACTACTGGGGTTTCAGCCCTTCTTCAGAGTATAGACTGACTATTGGTTGGACTACCAGACTGTATCATGGAGACCATTGCATAGAAGATCAAGACAGGACGTGGTGGTTACTGGACCTCATTTGGTGACCATGGGAAGGGAGACCCCAATGTGTGGAGAACAAGGGCAGGACTGATGGTTGTTTGGGGCTTGCCAGAGGAGGAGCCTTCAAAACACTTCCTTAAGGAAAACATGAACATCTTTCAGCCTAATAAGAAAGAAAACAAAACCAATAATATTAATAAAAGAAATCATAAGCTGAAGATGCCTAATACCTATGATGTCACAATCTTGATATATGTGTGTATGCAATATGCATATTTTGGAGTGATGCAAATTGGAAGGAACAACAACAAACACAACAACAAAAGAACTGGGTCAATGAACTGACTGAAATGGTGACTTCTGCCTAAAACAGTAAACTTCCGGGCAATCAAAAATATTTTAAAAGAGACTGAGAAAAAGAATGAAAAACACGTTTGGCAGATGGCATGAGCTCTGGTCAGGTGGGGGAAAGGAAAAGGGAATGGGTCTAAATTGATTGGGAATTTTCCTAATGAAATGCCAAAGCTTCAATAAAAAAATTGGCTAAGAAAAAAGTGTGTGTGTGTGTGTGTGTGTGTGTGTGTATGTGTTGTTGGGGAAAGCAGAGATTGTTCTTGTAGTACACTTCACTGAGCAGGGAAATGGGCAGAATGAATGAGCAGATATTTGCAATTTATAGCATTTAGTTTTCTTATTAAATTTGTTATTTGTCATTTTCATACTTGTGTGCAATGCATTCTGGTTACTCTTGTACCTACCATCCTCTGTCTCTGTCTCCTATCCATATTAATCCCCTTTTCTGCCTACAACCCATTTTCTCATATTAATGTGTTTTAGTTTTGTTTTTAGACCCAGTGACTTCAACCAGGGCTTTCTGTTTGACTGTGGCTTTGGGTTTCTTACCCTCTTCCCCATTTGGTATTTTGTCTGCTCTGTCTCCATCAGAGCCTGTTGGTCTCAACCAATGAAGAAAGTGACTCACTAATTCCCAATATCAACCACTGTTCTCTCATTCATTGGTGGAAGAAAGGCAGGGCCTCTTGAGACTTGTGCCCTTTGGTGGATGGATGTGGACTGACCCATTCTTGGGCAAGCACAGGTGCACTGAGTTAATGATTAGAATGGTTGTATCATGTCTAGAAGACAGCACTCCACAGTTTTCATTGTGAAGTTCAGCTCTAATGTTTCTGCTGCCCCCATCACACAATGTTCCCTGAGACTTACAAGGCATGGAATAACATGGAATAAAGCAAGACAAGGCCAATTCTATTGAGTTGTGAGTTATCAAATTAAAATCCAGGTGCCAGTTGTGCAGTTGTGGGATATTTTTTTCCATTGATAGAGAGTTTCCAGAAACACACACAAAATTATAGGCTTTTTAAAAAAAATTATTATTTTTATTAAACTATTTTCTTACATTATACATCATTAAAAAGTCTCCTTAAGTATGCACTTAAGCAAAATAATATTAATACAGGAGCCTGACATCAGCAATGGATATTCTACCAAAGAGATGTTGGCCAGGGATCCAAGCCCCACAAAGGTAAAGCCCCTTGCCTGTAAACTGGGTTATCTGCAAGAAGAGAGGTGTAAGGCCCTGCTGTCGAAGACCTGATGTTAAACATGGAAAAGATGTATTGACGATACCACACATGCAAGTGCACAGATGGTCTCTGGAACACCAGAGAGTGGTACCTAAAGGCCACTAAAACTCAATAAAGCAAATATAGGTTTTCTTGAGTCAAGCAAGAACTCCTCCACCAGCACCAGCTAACTCCAGGCCTGCCTGGAAATAATGTGCAACAGAGGCAGCCATAATGCCTGATTTCCCAAAATCTAATTGGCTATACACTCTCTCCTATAAGAGCATATCCCACGGCTATGCCACAAGCTTACATCCCTCTAATGGTTAGGAGATGTTATAAGCCATAGTAAGACCCTGTCATATTTAACAGAAAAAATAAATCTAATTCACGGATTAACATACCTCCAAACATCTGTGTCTAACCAAAGTAACCTGCCATAACAATAAGTACTGTTTAAATACCTATATATCAGCTGGCATGGTGGTGCACACCTTTAAATCCTAGCACTTGGGAGCAAGAGGCAGGGCGTAATTTTTTGAAGTTCAAGGCCAGCCTGATCTAAGAGTGAGGTCCAGGCCAGCTGTGGCAACAGGGAGATCCTGTGCTCGAAAAGACCAGAATAAAATAAATAATAAAAATAAATAAATAAATAAATAATAAATAAATAAATACCTATATATCTAATGCTTGTGCTTCATTAGTAGATCAAAAGGTTATTCCTGTACAAACTGTCCAGCCCCATGAAAGGAAACAGCCAGAAATTGACCAGAGTCCAAGACCAACAGTTCCAGAGAAAGTAGACTTTTTTGCTTTTCATCCACCTGTGTCCCTTTTTTAAGCCTAGGGATCAATCTGTGGAAGAGGGGGCATGGTAGAATGTAAGGGCTCAATTGGGGTGAACGGTGAAACTACAATATAACTGGACACTCTATTTGATCAACTTGATTGAGAATGCAAGCCCCCAGGCTGGATGGTGGGACCCATGGGCTGTGTGGGTTGGGCAACAACTGCTTGCAAACTGGTTTTATGAAGGATGCTTGTACTATAAATTTATCACTTATTGTTAATAAATTAAAAAAAAAACTGAGTGAAAGATGAGGACAGTTATGGCAGAATGCATGATCTGGGATGGGGTGGGGTGGGTGGGGGGAAAGAAAAGGGAAAGGGAAATATGCCCTGAATTGATTGGAAATGATGTATGAAATACACAAAACATCAATAACAAATGAAAATTTAAAAAATATACCATCATTTCTCAATCAAATTTAGAGTCATCTTTCCCTTTTCCATGCCCCCCAACACAATCCTGGAAGGTTCCTGCACTCTGCCTTCCATGTTTTGCATCTTTTTCTGAGTCTTTCCAGGAGTTTTTTTTTTTCTTTCAAGCATAGGCTTATTAGTCTTTTTCCCACATTCTTTTGTTATTCATTGTTCTCTCCAACTTGGTATTGCATATATGTATGTATATACCATGCATGGCATACAACATACATATATACATTACATACACTTATCCCTGAGTTGGAGGATTTTGTTTGTTTGTTTTTTGGTAAAAGATGGCATGTTTGCCCCAGATGATAAGACCTGGATATTTCATGGATCTTTTGTTGTTGATGCCAGAAAAGTATTTCAGATGTCTTCTTATATACTTGTGTGTGTGATGTGTGTGTGGGGAAAGCAGCGATTTTTTTGTCGTACCACTTCCACTGAGCAGGGAAATGGGCGAATGAATGAGAGATATTTGCAATTTATCAGACTATTTAGTTTTCTTATTAACATTGTTATTTGTCATTTTCATACTTGTGTGCAATGCATTCTGGTTAATCTTGTACCTACCATCGTTGTTCCACTTTTGTGTATTTTTAAATTTTTCATAATCTTTACTTGAGGTTTTTAGTTGTTCTGTGTTATCTTCCAGGTCTGATATTCTTTGTTCTGCTTCCTCCATTCTGCTTCTGAGGCTTTTTCCATTCCTTTCCTCTTGATTGGATGAGTGTTTAATTTCCTTTTTCACTTCCTCTTCTGATGTCTTTAGTATTTCTACATTCTTTTGGAGCTTCTCAATCTCTTCCTGTAGCTCTTTGCTTCACTGATTGGTTTCCTTATCGTTTTCAACATGGGATCTTTTCAGTGTTTCCACTTCCTTCCAGAGTTTGTCATTCTCTCTCTCTTTCTAGGTCCTTCTTGAGTTTTTCATTCTCTTTTTTCAGTTCTCTGACTTGCTCTTTATAGTTTTTTATTTCTTTGAGTATGTTCATAATTGTACTTCTAATATGTGTGCCCTGGGCCATCCCCAGGGGGATCCAACTGTAGGAATCTTCCAGGGTTGGTGGAGTTGGTATGGAATTATCCTGCACCTTTCCCATGTTGTCTCTTCTTTGTGTCCCTGGCATGTGGGTTTCTCTTTGTCTGTATTCCAATGTGAATCCCAAATGCCTCTTCACTGTGTTGAAGGCTTGTTTTTCTTGCCTCCTTCAGATGCCTTAGTTGTTTGTTTGATTGATTTTCTTTTCTCCATTTCTCCCTGATTATGGAGTGTTGACCTGTCTAACTTTTAGGCTTTCTATTGGAAGTCTAACTCACTCTTCCCTTTCTGTTCTGAAGGTTCTTCAAAGAATCCACCTGGACACTACTGTGCTTCAGCTGGCCCCGGAAAATCCCCTGACCATAGATATTTTCTAAAGAAAGCTGAAATAATGGACTTCACCCTGCCCAAGAGATAGCTATATGCAAAAGAGTCATCAGAGCTGGAATAAAGGAAAAAAGTGAGTTGTTATAATAATTATCCAACAGGGGGAGATGTATCGGCTGAGGACATTGCACCCATACAGCCAGAGAGAGAAAAGGATCCTGAGGGAAGACAGAAAGATAAAGATAATGTACACCAACCCAAAGAAGACACAAACCTGGGCATTCCATGCTAGGAACAATCAGTCTCTACATACTATGCTAGGTGCAGAATTAAAGAAAGCGTGAATAAGAGGTTAAGAGTTTTAAAGGGTATAAAACTTTAGATCTTAGTAAAAAGACAAAAAAAAAAAAAGCCTGCACTGTTGTTTTGCCTGTCTTCAATACTTATTGGCAAGTGCAGCTACCCTGTGGCTACCACTGCTTTTGCCATCCTTCAAAAACATGAGGCACAGCTTTTCAACTTTCCAATATGGACTGAAGACTCATGTTTCTCCAGAAATCCTCCAAACCTTCAGTGCCAGATGGGGACTGCTGAGACATCCAGCTTGTGAACTGAGCAACTACTGGGGTTTCAGCCTCTTCAGAGTATAGACTGCTATTGTTGGACTACCCAGACTGTATCATGGAGACCAGTGCAAGAAGATCAAGACAGGACGTGGTGGTTACTGGACCTCATTTGGTGACCATGGGAAGGGAAGACACCAGTGTGGAGTACAAGGGCAGGACTGATGGTTGTTTGGGCTTGCAGAGGAGGAGACTTCAAACACTTCCTTAGGGAAAACATGACATCTTTCAGCCTAATAAAGAAAACAAAACCAATAATATTAATAAAAGAAATCATAAGCTGAAGATGCTAATACCTATGATGTCACAATCTTGATATATGTGTGGTATGCATATATGCATATTTTGGAGTGATGCAAATTGGAAGGAACAACAACAACAACAACAAAAGACTGGGTCAAAGAATTGACTGAAATGGTGAACTTCTGCCTAAAACAGTAAACTTCGGCATCAAATATTTTAAAAGAGACTGAGAAAAAGATGAAAAACACGTTTGGCAGAATGCATGAGCTCTGGTCAGGTGGGGGGACAAGGAAAGGGGAATGGGTCTAAATTGGATTGGGAAATTTTCTATGAAATGCCAAAAGCTTCAATAAAAAATTGGCTAAAAAAGTGTGTGTGTGTGTGTGTGGTGTGGTATGGGGAACAGAGATTGGTTCCTTGGTAGTAAACACTTCACTGAGCAGGGAAATGGGCAGAATGAATGAGCAGATATTTGCAATTTATAGCATTTAGTTTTCTTATTAAATTTGTTATATTGTCATTTTCACTCATAACTTGTGTGCAATGCAATTCTGGTTAACTCGTTGTACCTACTCATCCCTCGTGATTCTCCTAGTCTCCTAGAAATCATATTAAAATCACACCTTTTCTCTGCCTACAAAGACCCAACTTTGCTCCATAGTAGATGTGTTTCTGTTTTGTTTGTAGTAAAGAACCCCAGTGAGACTTTCAAACACAGGGCTTGTCGGTTTCGACCTGTGGCTTTGTGAGGTTTTCTTACTCCAAAAAAAGGAAAGGGGGGAAAAACAAAAAAAAAAAAAGGGGGGGAAAAAAGGAAAAAGAAAAAAAAAAAAAAGGGGAAGGGGGAGGGGAGGAATAGAGGAGAGAGAAAAGGGAAAAAGAGAAGCAAAAGAGAAGCTAGCGTGTAACACGCGACAAATGAGGGAAAAAAAATGATGGATAAAGGGTATAAGGTGTGGGGATATGAGCAAGTCATAGGGGAGAAAAGAAATGGCTAACAAACGAAGTGCAGAAAAGGCAAAGCTGAATAATAGGGCCGTCAAACCAATGAAGAAAGTGGACCAGATCTCTAATTCCCATATCAACCACTGTTCCTCATTCATATGGTGAAAAAGGGGAGCAACTGCAGAGGCCTCATTGAGACTGATGCCCAGGGTTGTGGAGGATTGGTGACTGTACCCCATGTCTTGGGCAAGCACAGGGGCACTGGGTTAATAGTAGATAGGTGTGTATCAGTGCTCTAGAAGACGAGCACTCCACAGTTATGGTCAATTGTGAAGTTCAGCGGCTAAGGGTTTCTTCTGCTGCAACGCCATCACACAAATGTTCACTGAGAACTTACAAGGCAGGAATAACATTGTCAGTAAAGCAAGGAGTACAACGGCCGATTCTATTAGATTTGAGTGAGTTATCAGAAAATACACAAAGCCAGGTGCCATTGTGCAGTTATTGTGGATATTTTTTTCCATTGAATAGAGAAGGGTTCCAGAAACACACACAAAAGTGATAGGCCTTTTCTAAAAAAAAATTATTATTTGTATTAAACTATATTTCATTCATTATACATCAGAGAGAGATTACCAAAGGTCCCCTCCTTTCCTTAAGATATGCACGTAAAGCACATATATTAATACAGAGAAGCCTGACCATCAGCAATGGATTGATTCTACCAAAGGAGGATGTATAGGCCCATGGATTCCAAGCCCCGCAAAAAAGGTAAGGCTCCTTGCCTCTAAAACTGGGATACCTGCAATTAGAGAGGCAATAAGGCCCTGTTGACGAAGACCTGATGTTAACATGGAAAAGATGTATTGAAACCACATATGCAAAGGTGCACGTATGGTATCTGGAATGCCAGAGAGGTGTTACCAAAGGCCCACTAAACCAAGAAAGCAGATATAGGTCTCGTCCTTGAGTTAAGCAAGACTCCTCCACCAGCATCAGCTACACTTCATCTGCCTGGAAGTACATGAGGGGCAAGGGCAGGGAAGAGTGCAGCACAGTAGGATGGGGCCTGTTATATCCACAAATCAGAATAAGATGGGGCGCTGAGGGGAGTTGAGGGATGCGATCTCCCTTAAGAAGGCGATAAAAACCAGGGAGCAGAACGAAGACAGTAAAAAAGAAGTGAGGAATGTGAGAAGACCACAAGTAGGAATGAGTAATAAAACTTCCTCTAATGTTAGGGAGAGATGAAAGATGCGTAGATAGAAAAGGAAAGAAAAAAAATCCAAGAAGATAAAGGGAGCTATCCGTGTACAGATATTTAACAGGTACGACACAAGAAGTACAGTAATATCGGCAAGAATTAAAAAACAATGACCAGAAGTAAACAGACAAGCAATACATTTGAGAGGGGAAGATGCGGAGATAGCCAAAAATAGGAGGGCACTAGACGACCAGGAGAAACCACAATTAGTATAGCGTAATTTATACAAAATAAAAAACACATATCAAAATACATCAACAATGGAGACATAAATGTAAAGTAGTAAGAAAGAGAACAGAAAAAAAGGGGCAAAAGCCAAATAAATATAAAATGACTAAGGCACTTGGGCGGTGAACAAAGAGAAGAAGGGGGAACAGGAGATGACAAGAGAGAATCTTTCGTAATAAGGAAAAGAATAGAATAAGGGTCAAAAAAGAGAACAGCAACAAAAACGTGGTGCGGGATACAGATGAGGTTCAGGCCAGCTGTGGCAACAGGGAGACACACTGTTTGGCTCGAAAAACCAAAAGACCATAAATAAAAATAAATAACATAATAAATAAATAAATAAACGTAAATACCTATATATCTAATCTAGCTTTGCTTTCATTAGTAAAGGATCAAAAGGTTATTCCTGACAAATTCAGCCCATCCAGAATGGAAACAGCACAGATATTGACGAGTCCAAGACAAACAGCTCCAAGAAGTAGACTGTTTTGCTTCTCATCCACCGGTGCCCCTTTTCTATGCCTAGGGAACAATCTATGGAAAGGGGGCAATGGTAGAATGTAAGGATGTCAATTGGGGTGAAACGGTGAAGAACTACAGAATATAGGATGGACACTCATTTGATCACTTGATTGAACATGCCAGACCCCCCCCTACAGTGGATGTTGGGAGACCATTGGCCTGTGTGGTTTGGCACAACTGCTTGCACCCAGACTGTTTTACCCATGAAGGATCGCCCTTGTTTTTTTTTTTTACTTTCCTTATTCTTCAACCCCCCAATCTAAAAAGAAAAAAAACAACTGAGTAAAGATATGCAGGACAGTTATGGCAAAAGGATGCGATGATCGGGAGGGTAGGGTTGGGGTGGGGGGACAGTGAAAGGGAAATATGCCCTGCAATTGAATTGGAAAATGATGTATGAAATACACAAAAGACCTCTCAATAACAAAATGAAAATTTTAAAAAATATACATCATTTCTCAATCAAAAATTAGAGTCACTTCCCTTTACCATGCCCCCCACCCACCTGAGTTCCTGCCTCTGCCTACATGTTTGCCATATGCTTTTCTGGTCTTCCAGAGTTTTTTGTTCTCTTTGAAAGCTTTTTTTTTTTTTATTTTATCTTATTATCCGTTTCTTTGATATGATTGTTCTCGCAACTTGTATCGTGCAATATGTGATGATATACATTGCATACTAGCATACATAACATACAAATATATACAACATACATATATCACGTGAGATTGGAGGATTTGTTTGTTTGTTAATGTTTGGTAACAATGATGGCATGTTTGCCCCGCTATGATAAGACCAATGGATATTTCATGGATCGATGCATCTTGTGTTGTTGAGGCAGAAAAAGTATTTTCAGATGCGTCTTTCCTTATATACCTGTTCACCATTTACCCCCACTCATTTTAGTTGGAATTTTCTGTGAAACTTCTCACAATATATTTAGATCAACAATATAATATTAACATAATATACTGGCCTATAATGTTCAAATAAATGTAGAAATTTTATGTATCCATTTTTACTGCAGTGTGTGTCTATGCACTGGAGCCTACTTACTACCATGGACTCCACCTTTAAAGACGAGACTGACTCTACCCCTCGCCAGGCCAGCCATCAGTGGGCCAGCACATTCTGGCTCTTATATAAGCTTTCATGTTCCTGAGCTTTGGGAGGCAAAATTTTGATAGAGAGGTCCCATTGAGGAATAAAAAATAGCTCATCAAGTCTCTACTTCTCAGATGCACTGGCCTAAGGAAAAATAGAAACGTTAATTCTAGTTCTATCTACAACTCACACACATAGAGTTTACCAAAGATTAGAGATGTTTCTTATGCTGGTAGCTATGTACAAACACCATCATGGGAGAGAGACAAAAAGGTGGCAATTAGTTGCTTGTATTGGATAAGCTTCAGCTGTCAACGTCACAGGTGGTGGGAAGAGGAGACAAACCTACTGGAAACGTTCCTCTACATGGAAGTCCTCCAAGCATATTGGTGAGGATTTTTTGAGTGTTTAGTGATATGGACGAATCCAGAACACCGTGTTGGTAGTCACCCCGGGGCAGATGATCTCGGAGTGTATAAGAAAGCAGTCTGAGCACAGGTCTGGGATAAGCCAGTAAGCAGCGACCTCCATGGTCCCCTTTCTGCTTCCAAGTGCCTGCCTTGAGTACTTTGCCTCGATTCCCTCACTTATGAACTACCATTAGGACATGTAAGACTAATAAACTTCCCCAAGCTGAATTGGTCAAAATGTTTTATCACCAGCAATAGAAAGTTAACTAACATAGCTAGAACTGTAAGTCTTCAGGTCGCAGTTAATTAAGACATGTATTTATGTCATTATTGAAACAAATAGAAAAAAAAGGTAATTCGTTGAAAATATGAGGCAAACAAGGTCTTTCTTGATTGCAATGTAACTGTTGTGCAATTCCTAGCCCAAGAGGAGATACTGGTCAAGGGAGATACTGCTTTTCTATAGCACAACACTATGAGGGAAGAAGGGGCAATCTGGAGAGATCTTGAAGATTTAGGGATAGATATGGCACAAAGTTGGTAGCTGAACAAGTCTTTGGAGCTAAATAATAATCAAATAATCATATTTTCCTAAAAATCCATGTGTGTATTTGGAGGATGGAAGCACACATGTATTCCTGTCACATGCACCTATGTGAATGGGCATGCAGAGGCTCAAGGACAACCTCTGATGTGATCCTCAGAAACAATGCCCAGCTCATTTGAAACATGGTCTATCATTGGTGTGAGTCCCACCAACTGAGTGGTCCAAAAGTCCTGGGAATCCTCAGGTCTGCACTACCTCAATGGTGCTTGTTACCCGATGACCCTCTTGCAACGGATGGTTCTATATGGGGGTGAGTGATCAAACTCAGGTCCTAGCAATGCACACAGGCAGTGTGTTACTGATTGAGATATCTACAAAGGACTTCGGATAAGCTTATTGAAAGCAAAATTCTTACAGACAAAGAGGAATCAGCAACATCTTAATAATATAAACAAATTATAAATAAAATTTGAGCGAGCGGAAATGAGAATTGTGTTGTATAATTTCAAAACATAGTCTGGTAACTAAGGTTATATTTTGATGCATTTCCACTGAAGATCCATAGGTAAAGTCAAATTTAACCCGGAGAATAAACTCACTAAAACCTGTCAGATCTCAAGAAACAGGGTCTATATGTTTATCAACATGAATCTTAATCTACTAACTCTGTATTTCATAGGGGAAATTGGATAATTAACTGAAGTCTTCAGGGTACTTTTTATTATTCATAGGGATTTCAAATCACATATACTTTCCCAAAAGTTATTCAAGAGCAAAACTGCTCTATCCTAAATGCAGCTATTTTATTTGTGGGCAAAGGAAAATAAAAGGCAAGTGTCTTTCATCTGCCCTTGGGTTTTGCCCAGCATACCATTCTCATGCATTTTTGTCTTCTTTTTTTCCCCAGGTAATTAGATTATCAGGAGGCTGTTAAAAATCTTAAGGCTTTTAAATAATGTTTTCATGAGACTTCTAATAACAAAACTTGAATGTTAGGGAGGAAACTGAACATTGAATGAATGCACATGGTATGAACTGCGAAGAGTTGGTGGCCTGTAATTTCCCTTGTCAGTAAGGGGATTATCATCATTAGGCTTGGGATTTTCAACTGGCTGCTGGCGTTCCTCTGGGACACAGGGCTTCATGCATCCCTTCCTAACTTCCATCCGCTTCCAGCAGTGATTCCCTAGCTAGGCAGGCTGAACAATCTCATTTGGCCAAGACAATGAAAGGATTGGGGAAAAGCAGGCATTTGAAGTTACTTTTATAGTGTGCTAAATCATTTAGTTTTAATGAAAGTAGACAAAAGTCTGTTTAAACTATTTTTGATTGAACCTACACTATATTATACTACTGTCTGTTGAAAAGTCTTTTTGCAAAGAATGGAAACCTTGGAATCATTTACACAGAGGTCAAAGCTTAACATACTTTGCCCAGGTATGAGTTCCACTTTGCCTTTAATACTAGGACTGTGGAGGCAGAAAGCAGGTAGAGATACTGTGCATATTGAGACCACCTGGTCTATAGAACAAGGTTAAGGCAGCTGGGGTGCGTACCTGAAGACCCTTTTTTCAAATCTCTCTCCCTCCATAAACATAGAGATTTAGCACATTTGGCATAAAACGATCTTATATGTAGACTGCAGGATTAAGAATAAATTTTTCTTTTACCTTTAATCCAGGTTATACTTAAAAGTAGGCATACAAACATCGTAACAGTTTAACTTCTTTTGTTATTCAATATTGACCTAGTTTGTTCTAATTGTCAAGCTGATGCCTAGGTAGTGGCTGATGCTAAATTAACCCTAGATGGGATTGGCCTGTGTGGCATATGATGTGATGGACGAGGTGTGCTTAAATGTTAAATTGGTGTAGAAGAGCCCCACCCAGGGCTCAATGATGGATAGGCCTTATTCCATGGGCACCAGGTTATGGGCTTTGTATGAAAGCTAAGTAACATGAAGCTGGAGCAAGCTAGCAACCACACGTTGTCTCCTCCCCGTGACTCCTTCCCATGAGTTCCCTACTTGATAGACTGGTGACCGAATGGAAGTAAATAAAAGAAAAACAAAAATAAAAAAAAGGGGGAGGGGTAGATGACCTGTTTGAAGGGGGGGGGGGGGGGGGGGGGGGGGTGGGGTTACGTGGAGTCCTCTAATTTGCTGATTGANAGGTATATAAGAAGACATCTGAAATACTTTTCTGGCATCAACAACAAAAGATCCATGAAATATCCAGGTCTTATCATCTGGGGCAAACATGCCATCTTTTACCAAACAAACAAACAAACAAAATCCTCCAACTCAGGTGATAAGTGTATGTAATGTATATATGTATGTCTGTATGCATGCATGTATATACATACATATATGCAATACAAGTTGGAGAGAACAATGAATAACAAAAGAATGTGGGAAAAAGACTAAAAGCCTATGCTTTGAAAGAAAAAAAAAAACTCTGGAAAGACTCAGAAAAAGATGCAAGATACATGATGGCAGAGTGCAGGAACTTCAGGATGTGTGGGGGGCATGGAAAGGGAAAGTGACTCTAAATTTGATTGAGAAATGATGGTATATTTTTTTAAAATTTTTCATTTGTTATTATGTTTTGTGTATTTCATACATCATTTTCCAATTCAATTCAGGCATATTTCCCTTTCCCTCTCCCCCCACCCCACCCCACCCCATCCCAGATCATGCATTCTGCCATAACTGTCCTGCATCTTTCACTCAGTTTTTTTTTTATTTTTAACAATAAGTGATAATTTATGAGTACAAGCATCCTTCAGTTAAAACCAGTTTGCAAGCAGTTGTGCCCAAACCCACACGCCCATGGGTCCCACCATCCAGCTGGGGGCTTGCATTTCAATCAAGTTGATCAAATAGAGTGTCCAGTTATATTGTAGTTTCACCGTTCACCCCAATTGCAGCCCTTACATTCTACCAAGTGCCCCCTCTTCCACAGATTGTCCCTAGGCATATAAAAAAGGGCACACAGTGGATGAGAAAGCAAAAAGTCTACTTTCTCTGGAACTGTTGTTCTTGGACTCTGGTCAATTTCTGGCTGTTTCCTTTCATGGGCTGACAGTTTGTACAGGAATAACCTTTTGATCCTACTAATGAAGCACAAGCATTAGATATATAGGATTTATTTATTTATTATTTATTTATTTATTTATTTTTATTATTTATTTTATTTGGTCTTTTCGAGACAGGGTCTCCCTGTTGCCACAGCTGGCCTGGACCTCACTCTGTAGATCAGGCTGGCCTTGAACTCAAAAAGATCCGCCTGCCTCTGCCTCCCAAGTGCTAGGATTAAAGGTGTGCACCACCATGCCCAGCTGATATATAGGTATTTAAACAGTACTAATTGTTATGGCAGGTTATTTTGGTATAGACACAGATGTTTGGATGGTATGTTAATCCGTGAATTAGATTTTTTTTTCTGTTAAATATGACAGGGTCTTACTATGGCTTATAACATCTCCTAACCATTTAGAGGATGTAAGCTTGTGGCATCAGCCGTGGATTATGCCTCTTAAGGAGAGAGTAGTATAGCCAATTAGATTTTGGGAATATCAGGGCATATGGCTGCCTCTGGCTTGCACATATTTCCAGGCAGGTGGAGTGTAGCTGGTGCTGGTGGAGGAGTCTTGCTTGACTCAAGAAAACCTATATTTGCTTTATTGGTTTTAGTGGCCTTTGGTAACACTCTCTGGTTTCCAGAGACCATCTGTGCACTTGCATGTGTGGATCTCAATACATCTTTTCCATGTTAACATCAGGTCTTCGACAGCAGGGCCTTATCACCTCTCTTTCTTCAGATACCCAGTTTAAGGCAAGGGGCTTTACCTTTGTGCGGGCTTGGATCCCCTGGCCAACATCTCTTGGTAGAATAATCCATTGCTGATGTCAGAGCTCCTGTTATTAATATATTTTGCTTAAGTGCATATCTTAAGGAGACTTTTTATGATGTATAATGTAAGAAAATAGTTTAATAAAAATAATAATTTTTTTTAAAAAGCCTATAATTTTGTGTGTGTTTCTGGAAACTCTCTATCAATGGAAAAAAATATCCCACAACTGCACAACTGGCACCTGGATTTTAATTTGATAACTCACAACTCAATAGAATTGGCCTTGTCTTGCTTTATTCCATGTTATTCCATGCCTTGTAAGTCTCAGGGAACATTGTGTTGATTGGGGTTATGGCAGCAGAAACATTAGAGTCTGAACTTCACAATGAAAACTGTGGAGTGCTGTTCTTTCTATGATCATGATTACAACCATTCTAATCATTTAACTCCAGTGCACCTGTGCTTGCCTCAGAATGCGTCATGTCCAATCTAAGCATCCACCAAAGGGCACGAAGTCTCAAGAGGCCGCTGCTCTTTCTTCCACCAAATGATACTTTCTGAGAAACAGTGTGTTGATATTGGGAATTTATGAGGTCACTTTCTTCATTTGGTTGGAACCAACAGGCTCTGATGGAGACAGTACAGACAAAATACCAAATGGGGTAAGAGGGTAAGAAACCCAATAGCCACAGTTCTAAACAGAAAGCCCTAGGTTTGAAGTCACTGGGTCTAAAAACAAAACTAAAACATACTAAAATTATGAGGAAAATAGGAGTTGTAGGCAGAAGAAGTGGAGATTAATATGTGACTTTTTAGGAGACAGAGATCAGAGGATGGGATTAGGTACTATAAGTAGTAACCAGGAATTCATATTGCCACACTAGTTATGATAAAATGACAAATATACAAATTTTAATAAGAAAACTAATGCTTATAAATTTAGCTATAATATTCTGCTCATTCATTCTGCCCATTTCCCTGCTCAGTGAAGTGTACTACAAGAACAATCTCTGCTTTCCCCAACAACACATACACACACACAATGCAGGACAGTTATGGCAGAATGCATGATCTGGGATGGGGTGGGGTGGGGTGGGGGGAAGGGAAAGGGAAATATGCCTGAATTGAATTGGAAAATGATGTATGAAATACACAAAACATCAATAACAAAATGAAAATTTTAAAAAATATACATCATTTCTCAATCAAATTTAGAGTCACTTCCCTTTCCATGCCCCCCACACACCTGAGTTCCTGCACTCTGCCATACATGTCTTGCATCTTTTTCTGAGTCTTTCCAGAGTTTTTTTTTCTTTCAAAGCATAGGCTTATTAGTCTTTTTCCCCCATTCTTTTGTTATCATTGTTCTCTCCAACTTGTATTGCATATATGTATGTATATACATGCATGCATACATACATACATATATACATACATACACTTATCACCTGAGTTGGAGGATTTGTTTGTTTGTTTGTTTGGTAAAAGATGGCATGTTTGCCCCAGATGATAAGACCTGGATATTTCATGGATCTTTTGTTGTTGATGCCAGAAAAGTATTTCAGATGTCTTCTTATATACCTGTTCACCATTTACCCCTTTTTAGTTGAATTTCTGTGAACTTCATTCAATATATTTTGATCAAATATATATTAACATATATATGCCTATATGTTCAAATATGTGAAATTTATGTATCCATTTGCCTTTCAGTGTGTGTCTATGCACTGGAGCCTACTTTACCTACCATGACTCACACCTTTAACAGAGACTGACTCTACCCCTCCCAGCAGCCATCAGTGGCCAGCACATTTGGCTCTTATAAGCTTTCTGTTCCTGAGTGTTGGGAGGCAAAATTTTGATAGAGAGGTCCCATTGAGGAATAAAAATATCTGCATGCAGTCTCTATTCTCAGTGCACTGGCCTAAGGGGAAAAATAGAAACTTAATTCTAGTTACTATCACAACTCACAACATAGAGTTACAAAGATTAGAGATGTTTCTTATGTGGTAGCTACTTACAAACCCATCATGGGAGAAACAAAAAGGTGCATTAGTTGCTCTGTATTGGATAGCTTCAGCTGTCAACTTCACACGCTGGGAAGGGAAGAGAGAACCTAAATGGAAACGTTCCTCTACAGGAATGTCCTGCAAGCATATTTGTGACGAATTTTCTTGAGTGTTTAGTGATATGGAAGAATCCAGAACACCGTGTGTGGTAGTACCCCTGGGCAGATGATTCCGGGTTGTATAAGAAAGCAGTCTGAGCACAGGTCTGGATAAGCCAGTAAGCAGCGATCCTCCATGGTCCCCTTTCTGCTTCCAAGTGCCTGCCTTGAGTACTTTGCCTCGATTCCCTCACTTATGAACTACCATTAGGACATGTAAGACTAATAAACTTCCCCAAGCTGAATTTAGTCAAAATGTTTTATCACAGCAATAGAAAGTTAACTACCATAGCTAGAACTGTAAGTCTTCAGGTCTGCAGTTAATTAAGACATGTTCTATGATCATTATTGAAACAAATAGAAATAAAAAAGGTAATTCGTTGAAAATATGAGGCAAACAAGGTCTTTCTTGATTGCAATGTAACTGTTGTGCAATTCCTAGCCCAAGAGAGATACTGGTCAAGGGAGATACTGCTTTTCTATAGCACAACACTATGAGGGAAGAAGGGGCAATCTGGAGAGATCTTGAAGATTTAGGGATAGATATGGCACAAAGTTGGTAGCTGAACAAGTCTTTGGAGCTAAATAATAATCAAATAATCATATTTTCCTAAAAATCCATGTGTGTATTTGGAGGATGGAAGCACACATGTATTCCTGTCACATGCACCTATGTGAATGGGCATGCAGAGGCTCAAGGACAACCTCTGATGTGATCCTCAGAAACAATGCCCAGCTCATTTGAAACATGGTCTATCATTGGTGTGAGTCCCACCAACTGAGTGGTCCAAAAGTCCTGGGAATCCTCAGGTCTGCACTACCTCAATGGTGCTTGTTACCCGATGACCCTCTTGCAACGGATGGTTCTATATGGGGGTGAGTGATCAAACTCAGGTCCTTAGGCATGCACAGGCAAGTGTGTTACTGATTGAGATATCTACAAGACTTCGGATAAGCTTATTGAAAGCAAATTCTTACAGACAAATGAGAATCAGCACATCTTTAATAATGAGAACAAAATATGAAAATAAAATTTGAGCGAAATGAGAATTGTGTATTAATTTCAAACATAGTCTGGTAACTAAGGTTATATTTTGATGCATTTCCACTGAAGATCCATAGGTAAAGTCAAATTTAACCCGGAGAATAAACTCACTAAAACCTGTCAGATCTCAAGAAACAGGGTCTATATGTTTATCAACATGAATCTTAATCTACTAACTCTGTATTTCATAGGGGAAATTGGATAATTAACTGAAGTTTCAGGGTACTTTTTATTATTCATAGGGATTTCAAATCACATATACTTTCCCAAAAGTTATTCAAGAGCAAAACTGCTCTATCCTAAATGCAGCTATTTTATTTGTGGGCAAAGGAAAATAAAAGGCAAATCTTTCATCTGCCCTTGGAGTTTTCCCAGCATACATTCTCATGCATTTTTGTCTTCTTTTTCCCCAGGTAATAGATTATCAGGAGGCTGTTAAAAATCTTAAGGCTTTTAAATAATGTTTTCATGAGACTTCTAATAACAAAACTTGAATGTTAGGGAGGAAACTGAACATTGAATGAATGCACATGGTATGAACTGCGAAGAGTTGGTGGCCTGTAATTTCCCTTGTCAGTAAGGGGATTATCATTCATTAGGCTTGGGATTTCAACTCTGCTGGCTTCTCTGGGTACACAGGGCTTCATGCATCCTTCCTCCATCCTCTTCCAGCAGTGACTTCCCTAGCTAGGCAGGCTGAACAATCTCATTTGGCCAAGACAGAAAGGATTGGGAAAAGCATGCATTTGAAGTTACTTTTATATGTTCTAAATCATTTAGTTTATGAAATTAGACAAAAGTACTGTTTAAACTATTTTTGATTCAACCTAACTATTATTTACTTCTGTTGAAATCTTTTGCAAAGACCTTGGAATCTTTACACAGAGGTCAAAGCTTAACATATTTGCCAGGTATGGTGCCACTTGCCTTTAATACTAGGACTTGGGAGGCAGAAGCATGTAGATATCTGTGATATTGAGACCAGCCTGGTCTATAGAACAAGTTACAGGCCAGCTGGGGCTACCTGAAGACCCTATTTCAAATCTCTCTCCCAAAACATAGATTAGCACATTTGGCATACCTGATCTTATGTAGACTGAGGATTAAAAATACATTTCTTTTACCTTTATCAGGTCTATACTTAAAAGTAGGCATACAAACCTATACAGTTTACTTCCTTTTGTTATGCAATATTGACCTAGTTTGTTCTAATTGTCAACTTGATGCCTAGGTAAGGCTAGATCTAGAATTCCCTAGATTGGATTGGCCTGTGGGCATGTGTGTGTGGACGAGTGTCTTAAATGTTAATTGGTGTAGAAGAGCCCGGCTCAATGTGGATAGCCTTATTCCATGGGCACCAGGTTATGGGCTTTGTATGAAAGCTAAGTAACATGAACTGGAGCAAGCTAGCAACCAGCCTTCCTCCGTGACTCCTTCCATGAGTTCCCTAATTGATAGACTGTGACCTGGAAGTATAAGACAAATAAATCCTTTTCTCCTCTAAATTGCTTTTGTTCTGAGTATTTTATCACAGCAGGAGAAAGGAAACAAGAATAGCTGCTTTAATCAAATATTTTCCTGTTTATATCTAGATCATGATTCCTCAGTTTAGATGTTTAGGTGAAACATACATAAATTTAGATGTACCAGAGAATATGGTAATGAAAAACTAGCTTGCAATTTTCCTTTCATGCTGTCCCTGAATTTTTCTTTAATCTGTTACCTCAGTTACAGAATGAACAGGGAGTAATGGAAAGTCTACAAATGGAAAAGCTAGGATTCAGGAATATACACAAGTTTAGAGCAACAAGTTGTTAGAAAACTACATTAACATCATTGGTCATTTTTTTAAAAGAAAAAAAAGAAAAACAAAACCACAAAGAAGTACATGAAGAGAAGCAGCAGAGGTCCAGCAGATGTGGTCCTGTCGGAGAAGGCAGGCGTCCTTGAAGCGAAGAGGCTCCTTCTAGGGTGAGGAGGGTGGCCCGGCCTGTCTGCAGCTAGGACAGCTGTTCTGTTGGCGGGCATGCCCCTGGTGCTCATTTTCTAGTTATCTGTGTTCCTGGGCTTTAATCCATATATTATTATATATAATATATATATATATATATTATATAATATATTTCAGTTCTATAACATAAAGCTTTGTAAGCCAAGAGAAAGAAAAATGTATGGTAGGCCAAGGTCTTGATTTTTAATTTTCTATTTGTATAAAAGTAATAATATACAGAGTTTAACAGAAAGTTCTGTTCAGGTTTTTTTTTTTTTTTCCGAAGGTGCTGAATGGTTTTGGAGGGCAGGGTTAGTTGGCTAAGCTCTGAGCATGGGTGACCTCCCCAGGGACACCCAGGGACCAGCCTCCAAAGCCTATAAGCACCTGTGCCTCCAGCCTCTACAAGTCTGGGGCAACTCTCCCTGACCTGTCTACTCTGGGCAAGGGCAGATGTGGCCCTGAAGATCATAGCAGTCCCTGCACAGTAATTTCCATTTAGCCCAGAAACAGATTAAAACAGGTGGTTCTTCACTGCCACCCAAGAGAGGTAGGTGGAGGCCGAGTTCTGCGTTCTGTGTGAAAGGCCACAGTTTCTTACGGGACTCTAGTGGAATTAAGGATTCTTCCCTGGATTCCTCCATAGGGAGGGTGCTTAAATTCCTAAAGTCAGTTCTACATCCACCAGCCCTCAGAGAGTGGCAGACTCTAAACTGATGTTGCATTCGGGAGGACATGGGTGGCTGGCTGTTTCTAGATGCCTGGTGAGTTCTCAGCCCATTCTTTAAACTTGTAAGTCAATTTTGTTTAAATAAAAGTATAAGTGGGAAAAAAAAGAAAACTACATTTCTGTTTCAGCATCATATGAGGTTGTTGTGAGGAATCTAACAAAGACTAGATGCTGTGTGTGGTCTGAGAAGATCCTATGTCATGCTTACACAAAAGGATGCAGAGATGTAGTCTAAACCAGAGAAGGAGCTGGGACATTTATTTAGGTGTTTTGTCTCTGAAGTTTCTAGGATGCTTCACAGTAATGCTTAGTGACACACATAGCTTTAGAGTTGCAGCTTAGCCGGCTGGAACTGTGTTTCCACCACAAAATGAGTACATCATATACTTCCTCTGATCATTTAAACAATCGCATAGAGTTACCCTGGAAATTTAGCTAAGATATGTTGGTTGGCCTTATCTTCTGGCTCCAGTAATTAACTACCAAGGTCTCTGAATAAAGTCAGCTTTCTTTACAACTAGTACCACTTATATGCTATCTTCCATAATTAGCATAATGTCTGACACATAAAAATGTTTTGTCTTTTATTTCATGTGCATGACTTTTATATCTCCTGCATGTGTTTAAGTGCACCTGTTTCTTGCAATGCCCATGGATCTTAGAAGAGGGCATCAGAATCTTTGGAACTGGAGTTACAGCCATTGTGTTGTTATCTGTCAAGTGGGTGCTGGGAATTGAGCCCAGGACCTCTGCAAGAATATTCAGTGATCTTAACTGCTGAGCCAACTCTCCAACCCATTTTTAGAATTTTTAATAACATGATAATTGCTACCAGAAGAGTTGAGCCTTGGGTCCACTGCCCTACATCTGTGAAGAAAAAGACGCAGACTTTTTATTCAGTTCTAAGAATTGAACCCAAGGCTTCAGACTGAAGCATGGGAAGCTATTGCTTAGAGACATAGGGAGCTATGTATCAAGCCCAATAATGCATTTAATGACAAAATAAATTTGCTGGCTTTCAGGAGCTTCCATTGTTAAGTCTGACTTAATTGGGGATTCAGTTTGAATGAAGGCAACAGACAGCATGATTCACAGGTACTGCTTAAAACTGTGTTGTCTGGGGCTTTGAAACAGGTTCCCTGGTTCTTCTTTAAGGGGGGGACTCTAAATAGGCTGACTAGATCCCAGTAGATGAACTTATACTGAGGGACTTCTGGAGACACTAACTTGACTTCATAGGCCTTAACATAAATGACAGAATGGATGAAATAGAGTTGGGAGGCTATGGGAAGTTTGCAATGGTGATGAGGGTATAGACTGTTTAAGATGTTGTGTAGAAAATATACAAATTTCAATAAAAGTAAAAAAGAAAAGAAATGCAAACTTGTTAAAATAGGATATCATTCAAGCTCAACAAATACTAGCTCTGTCCTTAGAAGACATGGTTTAGAAGTGGGGATTGTGTCAGGGTATGAGTGTGTGTGTGTGTGTGTGTGTGTGTGTGTGTGTGTGTCTTAGAAGTGGCAAATTTCATAATGTGCTTTTCTCTCAAACACTCACTCCACATTTTCAGTATAGACACAAATGCTTTTATTTACAAAGTAGACACAATGACAAGCAATAGAGCAGTCCAATCTCCATCTGAGATCCCACAGAAATAGCAGAGGATAGGCTTATGTTTAGACCTGACTGCTGGAAAGCCTTGTGTCATCTACATAATAGTAGGTTTTAATTATGAAGTGTTATATGACCAAAAGTGTAGCTAAAATGATTTGTATTCCATCACCTCATCCTGAGGGCAAATCCTTCAAGTTACCTTTTATGGGTGCAGGCAACCCAGTCTTGATGAACTACTGTTCAATTTAAGCAAAAGCAGTACCATTCCTTCAGTCCCTACAGTTTTCAAATCCTAGCATTTTCATCACTCCAGTGCTTTATTTTTTTCTTTCCCTGATGAAAAAACAAAATACCCACACAAAATGAAAAGCAGATTTCCATGTACAGTTCAAAAGGTGCAGCACAGAAAGGATAACACTAATCCAGGGAAATCATGTCTATGTCAGGAACACAGGACACCTCAACCATCCCTCAATTCCTATACAAACCATGTGAGAACTCAGGAAACACAAGATGGCATCACCTGCCCCTGACTATGTTTGATGATACAACAGAGAATGGGGAAAGAAACTGACCTAGGCAGTTTTGTGTGCATTAAAGTGAACTTTTTGAATATGATTGATAACCAGCTAATATTTTTTTGTTTTGTTTTGTTTTGTTTTCTGTTTTTTTTTTGTTTGTTTGTTTTGTTTTGTTTTTTTCTGAGGTGAGGACAGAACCCAGGACTTCCCACTTCGAAGGTAAGGGGCTACCACTGAGCTAAGTACCCAAGTCCCACTAGTGACTTTTGACTAGTTACTGATAAATACATATAGTAGTATTAGAGTATAATCAGAGGTTGATCAGTTGTCTTTAGATGTTAGTTAAGCCAGTTAGTAGTATTGCTTTTCCTCTGCCTACCTGACAACTGAACTGTCAGAAAGATTAGAAAGCTATATTGTTGTATTAGGATAACAAGTTAGTTGTGCAGAGGCTGCCACCGTGTCAGTATTTTTAGAATAAATTGAAGGAGCTGCCATTGCCATCTATTTGAATGCTGTCTTCATTTGAACTCACAGAAATCCACCTGCCTCTGCCTCTCAAGTCCTAGGATTAAAGGCCTATGTTACCATACCTGGCACTTGGTATTTATTTTTAAACCAAGCACATGATTTATTCTGCTCCAAATATCCATGCTTTCACCAAGCCAATTTCCTTCTTCATCTTTCCATCTCACACATATAGGCAGACACACATGAGATATACCACACATGGATACAGAGACACCCTACATTCCAGGAAGACTGGGGATCCTGGCACAAGATTTACCTCTCTCAGATAGGCCTACATAATATCTTTGTAATCTAAAGTATTTTCTAATTTTTGTTTTTTTCATTCTCAATATCATCAGCTATAAAATTAAGATGAAAATACTGTAATCCTATCAGGATTATGATAATATTTTGAAATAACTGATATATTTTAGTTGAAAGCAATACAAATGTATACTGTGATCCCTTTGATTTTTATTCAATCATTCATATTATGAGGTGCAATGTAATATTTTAGATATGTGTACAGAAGATGTATGAAAAGATATAATGAAAAAAAGGGAAAGAGGAAAAATGGAATAAATGGGAACGAAACAGAAAATATGAGTCAAAGTTTGATATCCTGGAGTAGAATGAAGATGGTTGCAGCTGACATTGTGGGCTCCCATAACAGCTGAAATGCTCCCACTTTCCAGGATTGACAAAGGAAAATCATCCTGCTACATATTTCATTTTCTCAAATTCTTTTCCACTAGGCTAAGTTTTCCATTAATTATATTTTGTACTTGGAAGCTTGGCTCTGAAATCACACAGTGGTTCCATGCTCACCCCCAGTGATTTCATTCGCACTTGCTCAGTATAGCTCTTGCTGGGGTCACATTCCTGCTGTGAAGCTGTATTGGCAATTGGAGACTAGTAGCCATTTCCCAGTGGAATCTGTTTCCAGACCAAATTTTCAGATAAGGACATATATTTCTGGCTCAATATCGCTCTTCAAATAGCTACATTGCTTTTCAATTGTCTTCCAAAGCAGAATCTGGAAATTGAAGGAACATCAAAATACTTGGTGCACAGAGTTGAATGTGTTGAGTAACTTAAGAAAACAAAAGCAACTCAGATATTCATATGTTCGAAGCCTGTCCAGTCATTTAATTTGAGGATTTTACAGAATTGGATTCACTACCCCAGGGCTTTTGTGCTTTGGCATCTACTATTATCCCTGCATATATTCAATGAGTATCTGATAAATGAAGAACTCCTGCATGAATATAATATTTACCGGACCAAGTGGATTTGTGAGTTTGAGTAGGAATCTCTCTCACAGTATCTGAAAACTCAAAAAAGTTTTCAAAAATTTTAGAAGTAAAAGTATCACAAAAGCAAGTTATTATTATAACTACATATCTGGCTTTCAAGAAAATAAAATATGTATAATGTACAGGTAATTTGTCTGCCCTGCATCATAATGCATTAGGCTAAAAGGAGATCAGAAGAATCTATTTTAACTATTTCTTTAGCAATTGAGAAAACTGAGATCCAACACTGATTAAGTGGAATTAATGAGGATTTTTGCATTCTTCTTTTTCCTTCCCATAACAAGCTCCTTACTTATGTAGATGAGTGTGCTTTGAGACAAGTAATCACAAAAAGAGTACCAAGCATCTTTCTTCCTGTGGATAAAAAGTTAGAACGTCAGAGCCTCTCAGTAGACTTGGCTTTGTAGGAATTTTGTCTCACACTAGTAGGTGTTGCATTGTTTTCTATGATAATTAAATTTAACTCTTCCAGGAACACATTCATAAGGGAAATATGTGTTTAGGGGAGTGAGCAGAACTGGAGACAACAGAACCAAAGTGCCCACTCTGTTCCGTGTAGTGAGAGACACTAGAGAGGGAAGGATGAGTGTATAAGATACCTCTGAAAGAAGCTAGAGACAGAGAAGCGTGTAAGGCATGTCTCAGAGACACTAAAGACAACAGTCTAAATGGGTAAGAGATATCTCAGAGATATTAGATGTGAGGTGGGGGGGAGTGCTGAGTGTAAATCATGTCTCTGAGATGCTGGAGACAGAGGGCTGAGTGTGTAAGGTTTATTTGAGTTTCAGGAGGAACTCACTGTCCCATGAGAGAGACAGATGCACGGGGATAATCATAGGGCTGTATGACAAGTAGTTGGCACATGCCCTTGAGGAATCTGTGATGGCTTAGTCAAAGAAAACCACTTCTCCCCATGGAGGCAGGGTGGGATAATTAAAAGAGCACCTGGGGAAGGACGAATATAAAAATATGTGTCTAGCAAACACAACGGAAACGAAGCCTAGAGGTTTGATTTCTAGAAGGGTCTTCTGTGGCTGGGCTGCTCACAGGAATTTTTTTATGTTTTGGTTGTTAGCCTTAGCCTTAATGGCTGCACAATCCCTCTAGCCCAGGACAATTTCTTACACAAAAGATGACAGTTCCATGATGGAGCTGTGAGGGTCTACAGTTTCCTTGAAATTGGGTATGTGACATGGGTTAAAGGAAGAGATGTGTAACACCAACACATAACCAGAAAATAATCCCAAGACACTACTGCAGGATATCAAGCTTTCACCACACATTTTTTGTTTCATTTCCATTTATTCCATGTTCCCTCTTTACCTTTTTTCTATATCTTTTCATACCTTTTCTGTACACTTATATAAAATATCACACTGCACCTCATAATATGAATGATTGAATAAAACTCAAAGGGATCACAGTATAAATTTCAAAAGCAAATCAAACAACAAAAAACAAGATGTGTAAGAAGATAAATTAGCAACCTGTCAACCAGGAAATAATAAATTCTTAAATTCTTAGTATATTTATATCATGTGTTTTTCTTTTTTGTTGTTGTTGTTCTTTTTTATTTATTTATTTTTCTAAGCAAATGTAACCAAAAAGAAAGCAGGTGACGCTATTCTAAGATCAGAGACAAAAATAGACTTCAAAGCAAAGTAAATAAAAAGAGACAAAAGGGGGCCATTACATCTTATTAAAGGAACAATAGATGATGAAATTTATAATCCTAAACATATATGCAACAAACACGGTGCACCAAACTTTATTAATTTTTTTTTTTTAAATTTTTCAAGGCACAGATTAACCCCAGCACAGCAAACTAGGGGACTTCATTACCCATTAAGTCCCCTAGACAGATCAACAGGACAAAGGATAAACAGAGAGACATCTAACTAAATGACACAATACACCAAATGGACCTCACAGAACATCGATCGAATATTTCACTCAAACACCAGAGAATACACTTCTACTCAACACCTCAGGGAACATTCTCCAAAAAAGACCATATACTGGGACAGAGGAAAAAAACTCAACAAATATGAAAAGATTGACATAATCGTCATGAATTCTATCAGACCACAGGGCAAATAAAAACTCGATATCAACACCAAAATAAACACTACCACCTACAGGACACATGGAGACTAAAAAACACCCCTCCGGAATAATGAGTGGGTCAAGGAAAAATAAAGAAAGAATAAAAACAGTCCTGGACTGAATGACAATGATAAAACACACAGCAAAATCTATTGGACAACTGAAAAAAAAGCTATCCTAAGAGGGAAGTTTATAGCTCAAGTGCCTACATAAAAAAAATGAAGGAGCACAAGTGAATGAGCTAACACTGCAGCTAAAAATACTTGAGAATAACAACAACAAATGAACGCGAAACGAGCAGACAAGAAGAAATAACAAAATCAGAGCAGAGATAATGAAATGAGAAACAAAGAAAACCATACAAAAAATCAATGAAGCCAAAAGTTGGTTCGTGAGAGAAAAACAAGATAGAGAAGACCTCTAGCACAGTTAACCAAAGAAAGAGGGACAACTCCAAATCACAGAATCTGTGACGAAAGTGGAAATATCACAACAGACACACAAAAGGATCCAGACAATCATACGGGACGACTTCAAGAACTTATATCTACTAAGTTTGAAAACCTAGAAGAAATGGATGAATATCTGAAATCCTGGGGAATCCCCAAAGCGCAACCAAGAAGAGATCGATCGAGAGTCTAAACAGACCAATAGTGCAGGAAGAAATCAAAAGAATGGTGTTATAAGCAGCCTCCCAACCAAAAATGACCAGGCCCAGGGCCCGGATGGGGGGAGTTTTCACTGCAGAATTCTATAGAATATTTCGAAAAGAAATACAACCATTAATGACATATAAGATTGTTTAGAAGGATACAAGCGGAGGGACTTCTCCCAGAAACCTTCTATGAAGCCAGCATAACGTACTACCAAAATCAGGGAAATATACCAAAAGGAGAACTATAGACGCAACTTCCCTAATGTACACAGATGCAAAATTCTAAACATGATTCTGGCAAACCGCATACAAACTCACATCAAAAAATCGGCCACCATGACCAAGTTGGATTCAATACCAGAGATGCAGGATGGTTCAACAACATACGAAAATCAATAAACATCATCAACATATCAATGGACTGAAGAACAAAAACCACAGCCAATCATCTCAATTGATGTGGTAAAAGCCTTCAACAAAATTCCAGCATCCTTTCATGCTTAGTGCCTGTGAGTAGGGGAAAAGTTTGTCTTAATTGATCATGTCCCTCAATGAGTCAAAGCATCAGAAAAACCACAGCCAATATCATACTAAAAGGGGAAATAACGATAGTCGGATTGCCCCCTTAAGGTAGGAACTTCGGTTCAAGTTGCCCCTGTCACCACTCATCCACCACTCCTGCTTGGTCAATATAGTGATTTGGAAAGCCCTTGCTAGGGCATAGGCAAGAAAAGGAATGTAAAGAAATTCTAATTGGAAAAGAGGAAGCAAGCTACCCCTTTTTGTTCGGGAGTGATATGTATGTCGCTACGCTAGGGAATGCTAAGACTCCACGAGAAAAACTCCAGAAACGATTAAGACCTTTGGTAAAGTGGCAGGAGACAAAAATAAATCTAGAAAAATCAAGTAACCCTTTCATTACAAACACCAACACAAGCAACTTAAGGAATGACCACAAGAGACCTTCCCAACTCATACAATAGAAGGAGAGCGCACAAAAACATAAAATTAACTGAAGGCAAATCCTAGACCAAGGAACAGACCAAGTATTCTCTACAAAAAGGAACAAAAATTTTTTAAAGAAAAAAAAAAAAAAAAAAAAAAAAAAAAAAAAACATCAGAAGATGGACAAACCTCCCCATGCTCAGGATAGTAATAATTTATAGCAACATGTCCATCCACCAAAAACTAGTGTAACAGTAGATTTGATGCAATCCTAATCAAAATCCCCAAAATTTCTTCACAGCTTGGAAAAAATCCTCATTTCATTTGAAAAACGAAAGACCCCGAATGCCAAAGCAACCCTGAAGCGAAGAAGAGCAATACATGGGGGATCGCCTTACCAGACATCAAACTATACTACAACGGGCTATAGTCATACAACAGCCTGGTACTGGCAAAAAACAGACAATTGACCAATGAATAAAAACGGAGTGATACCAAACCTGAGCTCATACAGTTTCATTCATCCACCTAGTATTTGACAAGGGGGCCAAGAAGAAACAATGGAGGAAAAGACAGTATCTTCAGCAAGTGGTGCTGGCAAATTGGATCACCACATGTAATGAATGAAAGAATAAAACCCCTACCTCTCAACCTTGTACCAAAAGTCAACTCCAGAATGGACCAAAGATCTCAGTGTAAAACCCAAAACTCTGGAAATGATAGAAGAGAAAAAGTTGGCAGCATACCACAAGACATAGGTGTAGGAAAAGACTTCCTAAATCAGACGCAGCTGCACAAGAAATAAGATTCAACAATTGGCAATGGGATCGCCTTAAACTCAAAAGCTTTCTGTACATCAAAGAAACAATAAGGAAGTGAAGAGAAAACACAGAGGGAGAAGAAACCTTCACCGATGATACATCTTACAAAGCATTAAATCCCAGAGTACACATAAGCTACCAAAAAAACAAAGAAGGAGAGAAAACAAATGAAACACTGAAAAAGATGGGACAAAGAGCTGAAAGAGACTTCATAGAAGAGGAAAATAGAGATGGCTGAGAAACATCTTAAAAGTGGTTCAGTTGTCGCTAATATTAAGGAATGCAAATTAAAACATTTTGAGATATCAACTTACTAAGTCCATAAGACGGCCTTAGGATCGAGAACAAATGTTACCAAGGGCTGGAGAGGTTTTGGAGAAAGGGGAACACTCAAACACTCATCCACTGCTGGTGGAATGTAAACTGGTACAGCCACTATGGGAAGCGGGTGGAGAGAACCTTTAGAAGACTCAAAACGAGCCTTCCATTTGACCCAGTCAATACCACTCTTGGATATACACAAAAGACACATCGTTACTGGCAAAATACATGCACAACTATGTTTATTGCATCTCTGTTCACAATAAGCAAAAAGCTGGGAACCACCCAGGTGCCCTCAACTGACAGAGTGGATAGAGAAAATGTGGTACAGTACACAATGGAATTCTATGCGAAGGTAAAGAGGGACACAGCATTAACTTTTGCAAGTAAGATGGGATGGAGCTAGAAGACCTTTATGGGGTTAAGTGAAGTAACAACAGTCCCAGAAAAACAAACTACAAAATGGTATCCCTCATATGAGGATGCTAATACCAATAACCAAGATATAAATATTCTCATGTATAGGGATGCATTTATAAAGAACAACAACAGAAAGAATGCATCAGAAAATGGACCGAAATGTGGAATTGCGAAGGGGGGAGGGGGGGTGAGGGACAAACGGGTGTATATTCGATTAATATGTATTTAATTTGGACGTGTGAATTCACAAGTACCAGTGTTTAGGGTCCTAGACAACTGTCTACAGGATACATGGTGTTTTATGACTTAGTAAAGTAAATATGTGTATATTATATTAAACAACATTGGTTTACAGACTCTGATAAAACGGCAGGCATCGAGTTAAATGGAGATATAATCACTGTTGTCCACATTTATTCTACATAAAATTTGTAGAGCAATAACGCTGGGATTGGCACATACAAATGTGCTCTAAAGTTTCTCTGTTGAACAGTATCAACTTGTAGCATTCTCTTTTAGAGAATGATTTAACATAAAAATTAGTTTGCTCCCCAGTTAATCACATACAGTAACACAAAACAAACATGGATAAATTGATGGAACTGAAAGCCTTGAGTCCACCCTATAGTTATGTATAATACAACTGTCTTCTGGAGACTCATGGATTAAAAAAAAAGGGGGGTACAGATAGGACATAACCTTCTCGTCAAAAACCTTTGCAGTTCAAATCTTGAAACTAAACTAAAGGACAGGGATTTGTGTGGTTCCAATAGGCAGGATGTCCACCAGCTTTGACTGGCTGGGAGAGAGGAGATAGCAGCTTTGCATTGAGTAGGATGTGCCAGAGGGGTTGCCAAGCGTGGTGTGTGATTTGACCCATCTGTACAATCGAAAGGAGGGGGATGTCCTCAGATGTGCCAGTGGATATTGGCGGGCCCGCTCTTGGCCGGGGGGGGGCCTACAAATGTACAAGCTATTTGTGTGAGTCATGGTGAAGCTTGCCTTCTAGGTTGCCGCAGGGGTTTGATGTGAGAGACTTTCTTTGCCTCCCCCCCAGAACAAAGAAGAAATTATGATGATGATGATGGTTGCTCTCCTAACTGTAATTGGAGTAGCGAACATTAGAATGAGGATAACTCTTATAAAACTGGGTAAAACTGCCTTCCTTTAATTGACTAATGAGACAAAGAACTGTAGAAAAGGATCTATTCGCTGGTTTCAGAAACCAAATAAATACTAAAGTCCTTAAAACTAATGCACTTAAGCAAATATATCAATACAGGAGCTCTGACAGGTCGGTAATAGATGTATTCTACCAGGGAGATGAAGTTGGCCAGGGATGATCTAGTCCCCCACAAAAGGTAAAAGGCTCCTTGCCTTCAAAACTGGGATAATCTGCAAGAAGAGGCGATAAGGCCCTGCTGCTGAAGACCTGACATTAACTGGGGAAGATGTATTGAGACCACACATGCAAGTGAACAGATGGCCTCTGGAACACCAGAAGATGTTACCAAAGGCCACTAAAACCAAAACCAATAAAAGCAAATACAAGGTCTCCTTGAGTCAGCAAGACTCAACCGTCAACACCAGCTACACCTCACCTACCTGGAAATACTGTGCAGCAGAAGGCAGCCATATGCCTGTTATATCCCAAATCTAATATTGGCTATTTGGCTCTCTCCGCTGGAGAATAACCCATGGCGATGCCACAAGACTTAACATCCTCTACAGGTGTAGGGAATGTTATAAGCCACAGTAAAGACCCTGTCATAATTTACAGAAAAAAGTGTAACTCGTGGATCAATATATTACTAAACATATGTGTCTATACCAAGTAACCTAGACTAAACTAATTAATCTGTTCTAATACCTATATATCTAATTGCTTGTCGCTTCATTAGTGATCAAAAGGTTTTTCCTGGACCCCAAACTAGTCAGCCCAATGAAAGGAAACAGCCAGATGACCAGAGTCCAAGACAACAGCTCAAGAGAGAGTGGACTGTTTCTGCTTCTCATTCCACCTATGCACCTTTTCTAAGCCCAGGAACATATCTGCGGAAGAGGGGCGTGGTGTAGAATGTAAGGGCTGCCGATGGGGGTGAATGGTGAAAACTACAACATTGTAGTCCTGGACCTCATTTGATCAACCTGATGGAACATACAACCCCTCACCCCCCGCTGGAAGTGGGGCTGGGTGTCAAAGAAGGGGAAGACTTTTGCAACTCGCAGAAAAAAGTGCACACAGCCTGGCAATTAGGTATTTTACATGAAGAATGCTTGTACTCTGATTATCAACTATAGCTGAATGGAAAAAAAAAACTGAGAGAAATATGCAGGATCAGTTATGGCAGAATGCATGATCTGCGTTGGGGGGGGTGGGAGAGGGAAGGAAAATATGCCTGAACTGAATATTGGAAATGATGTATGAAAATGGCACAACATCAATAAAAAT